>VWZG01004036.1:225059-335059 GCA_013396735.1 Grallaria varia
CCTCAGGGGAAAAAAAAAAAAAAAAGGGTGTGTGTGAATCGGCAGAGAGAGGGAGGTGGGGGACGAAACATGAAAAACATCTCCTGGAGGCTGAGCCGAGCGGGCCGAGAGGAGCCCACGCCAGTCCCCCCTACGGGCCCGGGGGCGCGGGGCGGGCTGGGCGACCGGGCCGGGGCTGACCGGTGGGGCGGCAGGGGCGACATGCGGCTGCGCGCCGTCGAGCAGAGCGGGGGTCGCCGCAGAGAGAGTCCTCTCTTAATTAAAAGGGGCGCCGGTTAATTGGAACGAGGCTGGCCGAGGGAGAAGAGCAACACATTGTGGGGCCGGGATAAACGGGAACCAGACTCTTCCCGGCTTCCCGGGGTGTAACAGTTCCCTTCGGTGTCAGGCTGCGACCCTTAACCAAGGAGCGCAGGTGCTGCTGTAGATAAGAGGAGTGAACTATTATGGGTACACTTACGGACACACGTCTCTTCCTACCTTAAAGCCGTGTTGAAGTATTATCTAACTCGAGTCTAGAATTACAGACTCCCCTGTTTTAATTTCTTGTTTGTCCCCTTGCAGCAAGCTGGTGCACTAGAAATGGTTATAGCATACCTGTTTGGCTCTACACCATCTTTATATACGTGAATCTCTGTTCTTTACCCACCCACCCTGCCGACATGTGGGACCCCCGCCCCCGCCTTTGCTCCAGGGGGACACTGGGCATTATCCCAACACCTCCCCCGTCTGTGGCGGCACTCCCCGCGTGAGTGGTGCTGTGCACCCCCCGTGGGCCCTTTCGTTCAGCACTGTTCAGAATGTATTAATGCGAGCTATTATAACTATATCCACATGTATTTCACAAATAAAGCATTTATTGGTGCACCAGGAAAACCCTGGGCGGTAGCTCCATGTGTTGCTTGCCCTGGACGCCTGTTCCTCCGTGCGGCAGTAGCTGTGCGGCTGTAACTACAGGGAAAGTGTTCCTGCCTACTACCCATATTTTAATATCTATTTCCATATTAATCAATCACCTCCAACATCTATCTGCTGGATAAAGGAAATAGTTCGCATTCCGAAGAAAATTGCCTGCTTTTTTGCAGTTAATAGTTAACTCCGTAATAGAAAGTTCCCAGGGAAATGCGGATGCAGGGGGAGCGTGGATGTCCCTGCTCCCAGCCAGCCCCGGCCGCTGCTTCCCCCTGGCCGCAGCTGCTCGTACCACTTGGGAAAATCTCCCAGCTCCTCTACTGCAGACTCGGGCTCCGGCTGCCTGCACCTTTTCAGGAAACAAAAACAAGACGGAATGTTTTAAGGAAAAATTGATGGGGCTGTGGAGTGCAAAAGGGAGGCAGGCAGTCCCTTTCCCCCTAGACCGAGACAGAAAGTGGCCGCAACAGGTAATAGGGCAGACACCAGCGACATGGGGAGCAAGGACGCTTTCCAGTGGTGAGGGGAAATGCACACTGCTTGGGCTGTTTTTGGCTTGGGAGCATCGGAAGGAAATGCGTGCCTTTCCCGTTGTCCGACGTTTCTTCCCCCTCCTCTGAGGCAGGGTGTGCTTTGAAGGGTGGAGAGGATATTGAAATGGGGACCTGCCGAGGAGCCGGCCAGAGAGATGCAAAGGCAGAGGCGAGACTGGAGCCTGGCCGGAGGCTGCCGCGCTCGGAGGCCGCTCCTTGCGGTCCGGCCGGCCGGCAGGGGAGCATGGGCAGAGACGGCCCTTTCCCGAGAGTTTAGGGGTGACTTCGGAGACACGGGATGTCCGTGTCGCTGCCTTTCCGCTCCGCACTGTTGCCTTAGTGTTGGGCTGGCCACCTGGTACCTTTTGGCAGTGATGGTAGAACTGGGCAGGACACAGGGAGAGAAGCAGAGCAAGTAGTGGGCCTCTCCCATGGTTCGGGGCTGTCCATAGAGGCTTGTGGGATGAACAGGAACACTTCGAGCTACGGAACTTGGAGGGATGCTGTTGGCGCGGGGAGAGGCTGCCTTTCCCTGGACTATTGTCAGAGCAGCGAAGTGGGAAGGGGTTTGCTTGAAGTGTGGAGTGGGTGGGGTGAGTGCGTTGGAGGCGGTGGGTTAGAGCTGGCGTGGATTGGGACCCGCCCGATCGCCCGCGGGACGCACCCGCAGGGGCTCCCGCTTGCCTTCGGGTCCCTCCGGCGGGGTGTCGGTGGGGCCGGGCGGGAGGCAGCTGGACAAGCTGTGGCGGAAGGCGCCGGTGCCGCGGCCTTGGCGTGAAGTTGCCGGGCGGGAGGTGGCGCAGGGAGGAGCGGGCTGGGTGGGAGTCCCCCCCGATCCCCGGGGGCACCAAGCCGGGCCGCCTGCGGGGAGCCGGCTCCCCGGACAAGATCGGGCCGGGAGCTCCTGCACCGGCTCGGGGAGAGCCGGGAGGGGCATGCAAGGCCCCCGGCCCGGGGCTCCCGGTGCCCCGGCAGCGGGCGGCCCCGGCCACCTTCCCGGCGGGGCGGCGCGTCCCGCCAGAGGGGGCAGTGCAGATCGGCGGTGCCAGGCACGGGGCTCCGGCCTCCGCCCGAGCTGGGGCTTCTTCCCCAGTCCCAGCGAAGCTGGGGAGTGTTAAGCCCTCGCTGCCCTGTGGTGCGCTCAGATTCAAGAGCGCTTCCCAAAATGTTTCCACGCCCCCGGCCGGCCGTCTCAGCCAGAGGCGTCGGCTGGCAAAACCAGACGAAGTCTGCCGGGCTCGGGGCTACCACTCTCTCTGAGCAGGGCCGGCAGCGGGCGGGCCAGCGGGTAGGAATGCTCTCCCGGGGTTTGGGGAGACGGTGATGTGATCGTTTCTTCCTTCTCCAACTAGTTCAGCGTAAGTTTCTAGTTCAAGGAAGTGGACCCGGCAGCTAGGCAGCCCGTGGGTGCCCTATGCTTAGGGACAGCCTGGGCCCGGAGGGGCCGGGGAAATGCCCTGGGGCTCGGGGAATGTGGGGAGTCACTGCGTGGATTAGGGTAGGAATGGGGGAGAGGGTCATGCAGGCAGGGGAGTCCTGCTTGCCGTTGGGAGAACTGAAGAAAAGGAAAGGAAAAATGGAAGATCGCATAAAAGAGCTGGAGACGCAGAACACGCCCTGTGCCAGTGTGAAGGTGAAAAGTAAGAAGAAGGAAATCAGGATGAATGGACAGAGAAACAAACACTGAATTTTACTAATATTAGAGAACAAGGTCTGAATAAAGAAGGAGATGTTTAATTTGGTGATGTAAGGGGGATGAATGGATGGATAAATAGACAGAACAGATAAAAGACTTTAAGACGAAAAAAATGAACATGTGAGAAGAAGAAAACAGAAACTTAGGAAAACCCCCACCTTTCTAGCGTTTGTGGACAGAAAGAATAGAGTGAGAGAACAGAGGAAAAGAAAAGATAAGAGACGAAAGGAAAGAATAAAACGAAAAGAACATGAAAAGAAGTAAAGAGAAGTGTGAAGAGGTTTTTAAGAGCCGTCAAACAGTTGGTAGGCAAGAGAATTAGAACAGAAAAGCAGAAACGTTTATGGCAGCTGCACCGAGGCGATTTCCCTATTGGCATTTTATGGAGCCCCTAAATCTCAGCCTAACGCTGTTTTGAGCTGTAAGAATTATTTTTCACCGCACTTTTCTCTTTTAGGTTCACTTCCAGTTTCCATCGCTGGTCCCCCGGAGCAGGCGGAGCAGCCGCCCCCCCCGAGCAAGCGTATTCCGTCGAGCCGACGGGCAGCGGGCAGCGGGCGCTCGTCCCTCCGCGCCGGGGCGGGGGACGCAGCAGCTCCCTGCTCTCCCGTCCTGGCGGCCCTCGGCAGCCCGGGGGTCCTGTGGGGTAGCACACAGGGCGGGTCCCAGCTGCCTCGCAGGAGCCGGTGTGGGCCGGCGGGCAGATGCAACAGTTCCCTGGCACGTCGAGGGAGCGGAAGGACCCACTTTTCACCGGGCCACGGCTTTCCCCAAGGTGGGGAGGGGGAAAGCTGCAGCACGGCGAGGTTGCCTAGCTCCGCAGCTCTTGCCGGGCGCGGGGGCGAGGGTTGGGGAGCGGCTAAGGAACGACAAAAGATAAACCTCAAGGTGCGAGAAGTGAGGAAACAGTGGCTCTCCCTTCCTAGGCGGCCTGTCTTTACACGCCATCTCCACGTCGGTGGAAAACTCCAAACCTCGGTGGAAAACTCCGATACTCCAGGCACTAATAATGATAAGCGGAACAATAGTGACAACAATGATAATGCATTTCCGTATATTAAAACATAGAAAATAAATATCCTTCTACACCCACTGACCCCCGGATCTCTGGAACGCGCTGACTTTACAGAGTGTTTTGGAGCCTGGGGTAGGTTTAGGAGAGGAATATTGACGGGAAGAGTAAAAGCCGGGGGAAATGTAACACGTGCGCTTTTCACCTTTTCCCGGGAACACAACCATTGTCCTTGTGACAAGAACCTCTGTTATGGTCTGAGAGCTGTAGAGAAAAGGGAACTTCACAGGTCTGTCTCCTAACTTTGCTGCGGGCAGCTCCCTCCGCCCCCAACTCCCCCCNGCGAGGGGGATAAAAGTTCCAGTCTCTCATGAGGGGGGAAGGCTGCAGGGGCAGAAGCAAGTTAATTTCCAGCCGATTTCTCATTACTCTTCTTAACGCCTGTAAGGGAGAGAAAATTAGGCACACAGCACACGTTTTGGCCACTTCATAAAAAATGCAGATTTGAGAGATGATGTGAAATGTGCCCTCGAGTCAATGATTAAAGATAGCTGACTACATTTTTTTTTCCTATTTGGAGTTGAGATGAGAAATGCCCCTGAGCTCTGTAGGTCCACGAAGGGTCCTTTAATAACTGATAAATTGGCCCAAGAACTCCTTCTCCTCTCACTCCCCACACCCCCCGCCCTATCCCCTCCACCGTCGTCGACCGTCAGGGGAGAGATGCAATTCGCTGCTCTTCGCCCAGCGATCAATGGGAATCGCTCTCGGGGGACTATTTCCCGAGCGGTCCATGAGCGCCCGGACTGGGCCGGTCGGGCCACTCCAGAGAGTGGGTGCGGAGGGGTGAGGCCGTTCCTGCCTTGTCCCATTCGTGTCAGTAGTTTTGCTTCCCCACTATCCCCTTGGCTTGTCAACTTCGTCTGCGAGCTGGCCAAGGGACAGATTCTGGTTCAACAGCATTAAGTATTTGCACTCAAAATTACTCGATGGAGAAGATAGCCGGTCTGGAAAGAGGCGTTTTCACGTCTATTTTGGAAGCGGAGAAAGTTAAGGAGAGTTAATCGCCACGGGCACCTTTAGCAGCTGTCATCTCTCCCCGACTGTCAGAAATCATGTCTTCTGCAAGTTTCCTAAGAAAGTTTTGTCATCTACTGATGTCTATCCCCTCGCCACGGCCAGTCCTAAGCGGACAAAGAAGCGTTTGCCGAGCCCTGTCAGGGGCAGGTTTAAAGGCACAATGAAGGGAATCTGTCAGGAAGAGCCTTGGTCTGTCTCTTCCTTTCCTGGCGTCGGAGGGTACAAAACGCCCTGGCTGCTGGCTTCCAGGGCTGGCATCATCGATGGAAACAGTAGTTAGGGATGCTGAGGGAGGGACGAAGTGCCCTCCAAAAACGCGCTTCAATTTATGACTTTCTCAAACGCATCCTTCCCTGCGGTCCCCACCACAAACTTGAGAGGAAATAGAAATAGAAAAGGAAGGAAAGACAAGACGAGAGAGGGGGCTCGGTGGGGAGGATAAAATCAAAGCTTTCCAGCCCGCTGGAAGAAGAAATGTGTATTTCTTTTTTTCTAAACACTTCTAATTTTTCAAACCAATTGAAAATAATAAAATGTATAAAGAAAGCAGGGATGCAGTTTTCCAGAGCACAGCTGCTGAATAACTCCTCATCAGCCGCACCGATTTCTTTGATTAATCCCGAGGTCTGAAGTAGAAGCAGTTCCAGTGTGATACCTTACACGCCAAGCTGCTTCTGCTTCCCTACTTTGTTAGACTCGTTTATGCGCATTTTTAAACAATAATTTCGACTCCTTTTCCCCTTAATAAATCCATTTTTTGAAGCGGTATCTGCTTTCTAATTGCCCTGAATAAATGCCTTTTCCCGTCTCCGGTTTCTCAAGTCCGACGGCACCCTGGTGGGAAGGAGGTCACAGGCACCAGGCCGGGGGACCGGACCACCCCAGCTTCTGGCAATTTCCTCCTGCCCTGTAGTCGGGAACTTGTAATTGTAATTTCGTGTTCGAAACGGTGCAGACCGACATTCACTCTCTTAATGGGACTTAATGTAACTGTACACGGTCCTTTATGCAATCATATATCTAACGAGCTCTCTCAACGCTAGACGTATTGCCAATTCTCAGATTCCCTGCGTAACTATAAGTATATATGTTATATTCACAGCTACGCACATATACCCGAAATAGCTTCGTCTGTGGAGAGGAATCCATAGCAATATATACGAAATGTATATTATAAGCCTGAATCTTTATAACAAAATGAAGAGACTTTAATTTATATATATTTTATTGCATATAATAATTTCTTTTGGAAACAGCTAGGGAGCATTTAGTACGTGGAGAGAGGCACCTGTGCGGAGATCTGAACGGGAGCATTTCCGTGTGCTTTCATAGCCTGTGTTTATGAACATATATCACAAGTATCTCTCTCTCCCCTCTTGTGCATGTATAAAATATCAACGTGATGCTGTAGAAAAGCTGTGAGCTCTGCACAGTTCTTTGCCCTTTTTCCAGATGATGCCGTTGTTTATAAAATCGCGCTTCTCTGCCAGGCGGCTTGCACCGTCCGTACTAATTCACACTACCGAGTCATTTATCCAGCTTTCATTTCTCCCTGAATTACCCGTCTCGGAGTCAACCAGAAGCACCAAATTCCTGCCTTTCTGATGAATGGACAATATTGTCTGCTCTTTTCAGGGCGAGAGAAAAATAGCTCGGGCAAATGAGCGCGAAGCCGGAGGCTGCTCGGCGGCTGCCCCGCAGGGAGCGGAGTGGGGCTGGTCCCCGCTTCGCGGCCGAGCCACCCCCCGCGCCTCTCCCCGTCGCGAGTGGGTGAGCCATAAGTGCGGCTGCGGCCATGAGTGGGAGAGGTACCGGGTAAGGCTCGGGCTGGAGCCGAGCTGCCCCCGGCACGGGGAGCCGCAGCCCGCCGAGGATGCGCTTGCCTCCGCTCCCCGGCGTGCGGTGCCTGTGTGCGGTTTTCCTGGGCTGGCTTTGGGCTGCTTCGCAGGAGGCGCTAATTAGAGTGTAACTGCCAGGTCATTGATTTCGTGTTACCAGAGTTGTTGTTGTTGTTGGTTTATTTTCTTTTCTTCTCTCTCTCTCTCTTTTTTTTTTTTTTTTTTTTTAACATGAAGTATCAGCCCATCTCAGAGGCAGTAAGAACTGAGCTGGGGATATTCTCTGAGATCCCCCAGACCAACAAAACCCAATTAACCTAATACACGCACATTGCTGGCTTGGGAGTTTCAACCTCCAGACCCGCGGATCTGTCTGTTTTCCCTTTGTTGCTTTGTTGTAAGTCTCCTCCTGAAGACGATATTTGAATGAAGGGAGCATTATCAATGACTTTTAAATAATAACAAAGGGGGGGAAAATAAAAATAATCAGCCCCGCCTCTTCTAGTTTCAATTACTCTAATTAAAAACCCGAAAGGCAATTCCTAGGCAATATCTAATAATAGAATTAGCAATCGGATCCATCATTTCACACGGGGATTTACTTGCAGGGGTACTGTGCGAGCTCTATTAATAATAATAAAAAATCCTGCTAACCCTCTTTTTAAAATTAATAACTCTGTAATTATAATAATTTTATGTGCCTTTTTATAAGAAGAGGTTAATGTTGCCACAGTCTGGGGATGGGAAGGATGAAGTGAAGCGAAATACTGCTGCTTAAACTGACACCTTCCTATTTTATTAGGAGACATTATTATTATCAGACATCTGCAGGTAGAGAATTAAAATTAAAATCGCTTTCAACAATTCAATACACTTTTTATCAGCCATCTATCTGAAAATCATGAACATTCATCATCGGAGGCATTCTCCCTGAAAACAAGAACCCATTCAAATTTTATACAAATTATCATATTTATCATAGTCTGAAACTCTGGAGTAACATCTCCACAAACTGTCTGCTAACTCCCCAGGGAACTGAATTCCGCTCCGCAGTCGCTCAGAGCAATTCTCGCTCCCTCTCCCTCTCTCCCGGCCCTTTCACACTATTTGCTTCCCGAGACTCCACAACCCCCAGAACAGAGGGAGCGAGGGTGCAGAGGGAAGGGGGTGGAGGGAGAAGGATGCAGCGACAAACAACATTACAATAACACAAGGGGAAACGCCATCCCTGTTTCTTGCAAGAGAAATAAGTTTCGTCTGATGCAGCGAGACTTTAAAGCTTAAAGCTCTCTGCCGGTTTTGGGAGGGTGGCATCTTTGAGACTGATGTCTTTGCATGAGACCGTTATTATCAGGAGCATAATAATAGTAATAGTAGTAATAGTAATGTCTGATTCTCTCCAATTTGGTGTGGTTTTTTCTTTTTTTTTTTCTTTTTTTCTTTTTTTTTCTTTTTTTTTTTCTTTTTGCCCTGTAGAATTCCATCGGCTCAGGGAAAGATATTGGCTGTTATTTATGTGGGCACTAGATGCTCATGACAAATGACACGAATCGGTGCTTCCTGTTTGCGGGTTTGGTTGAGACAAATCACTTCTCACGCTTTGCTAATGACAAAAAGTTCATCAGTGCTGAATCAGGGGTTGGAGCTGCGCCGGCTCCACGCCTTCCGCCATGCCCTCCGCAGATGCGCTGCTCGAGCAGAGGGAGCAGCAGCGCCGAGGGGCTGCCCCGGCCCCGCCGCCCCCGGCCCCGCGCACCTCAGCACCGCGGAAAAAAGTAGTTCCAATACAATGTTTGTTAACTAGGTTATCTAGGCTGTAGAAGATTTTAATGTTGAATTTTATAGCTTTACCACGCTCTACCGTCCTTGTGAATATTGTAATATTGCATTTTTTACAAGTTACTCTTCTGTTAATGTTCCAGCTAGTAACTTTTATAATCCTCCTCAATGAAATTTTTTTGTATTCTTCCGCACCGTTAACCTCAATGGCGGCACCTCAGCCCCTGGCAGGAGGCAAAGATGAAATGAATTCCTCTTTAATCAGAAATAATAATAATAAAAACACACACAAGGCTCCCTCTGCCTTTTATTTCAGTTTTCCTTTTCGGGGAGGGGGTGATGCCTCAGGAGTCTCCAGCGCCTTCCTTCTGCTGCACTCCTCGTGTTCTTCTCTTGCGGGGCTGGAAGCGGGCCAGGGGTGGTGCTGGCCCAGCCCAGGTCAGTCCACTGGGGCTGGGGGCCATGGCCTGCCCAGCCCTGCTCCCTCTGCCCACCGCCCCCCGCACCTCCTTTGGAGCTGCGTTCTGCTGACAGCCTGGAAGCTGGCTGTGCTGCAGGGGTGAGCTGGCTGCCTTCTCAGGGCTGCCCACAAGAAGGAAAAGTTAGGCACTGATTTTCCTTCTTCTGTAGTTATGTCTGTGGATTGATTCAGGTGCTCCACAAAGCAGCAGCTTTAGAGCAAGTCCTGCTGGTGCTGGTCAGTTGAGCTTGACTCACTCTGGTTTCTATTGACCTCAGTTGGGCTGCAAGCACCCAGATCCTAGCTGTTCATTTTGCTGAGTGATCTAAAGTGGATCTAGAAGAGGTACCTGTGCAGAAAATGCAGCCAGATGGACTTTTAACAAAATAAATCCCTTTAGATGTAAATAAAGCTGGAAATCACCTTCCCACACAAGCTTCCCAACCTCTAGATGCCCTTACAAATTAATTAGACTTGCAAGCACAAATGATCATCGCCCAGCAGAAAAAGGAATCGTATAGCAGCAACGAACTGAGTGCCCATTAGCCCAGGGACGGCATTTTGAACAAGGATTGGATCCTTTTATTTCTCTTGGTCATTACCACGTAAGAACATTGTCATAGGGTCAACCTGAGTCTTGTATCAATGAAATACTGGAGGAGTTTCTGCATTTGTTGCAGGGCATGTGCGAGGGCTGCCTCTCGACCTTATCTACCAGATACCTCCAGAAACTGCCCCGACAGTTCTTGGAATATTGTCCCAGAGACTACCCTAACAGCAATTTCTCTCAGCCAAAGCCTGGAGTAAAGTGATTATAAGCAACTCTCAGTTTTGATATATTTTCAAAAGTGTCTTTTTAGCCTAATATAGTTGCAAGGAAAAGCTTAGTTCAAACCTTAACAATAAAATGAGTAGGATGTAAAGTTTGTAATTCATTTGTATCTCAAACTATCATTGTTTGTATCGTGATTGTTACAATGTTTGGGGGTGACAAAGGGACTCTTGTATATTTTGTGAATCAAAATATCTTCATTCTTTAAAAACACACAAGAAGATTTCTAGTCATTTCAGAGTATAAAGATAATTTTTTCTCTCTTAGAAGTCTATAGCTGGGTGATCACAATAATCCATATAGTCCAGTGTTAAAGAATAACCTGAAACAAACCAGTATATACAAAGTAATTTAATTTTTAAAAATTATTTTCCAGTTATACTATTTTAACAAGTGTTATATCTTCATTGGTATTCCTTCTTCTTCTTTTTAATTTCTTTTTAAGGTGAACAGGTCCAATGTGCAAGTTTTCTTAAAAAAATAAAATGGTGCAGGCAGGTTAGATTATTTTAACAAAAATTCATTATTTAGCTCGTTAATACTTTGATGTCACCCTGTAAGGCAAAGGTCTAATACAGACTAGTCTTTGCTCTAAAATATTAATTTAGGACAGAAAAAAATTTCTTCAAAGCTCCTCTCTGAGAATGTTATGGCATAATTTTCAGAAATGCTTTTTAGAGTTACAACATAGCAGATAGGTAGAAAAAGTGGATAATAGTGTTTCTGTGTTAGCGATGAGAAGCAAAGGCAAAAGTAGAAAGAAAACACACAGAAAAACAGCATCAGATTTGGGAACCAGGTCATTGCTAATTTAGTAAAGGACTATTAAACTAAATGTCTAAGTTGCCCCCTCAGGTCTGGACAAAAATCAAGATCAGGTTTGATATTCTCCAGACACCAGCAGGTTGCACCAGGTTTCCTGAATCCCACAAAGAAGCAGCTTCTCTTGCCAGAAGGGCTCCAGTTGTCTTTGGGTACTCTTTCATGGGATGTCTCTGGAGCAGCACAGGCAATGCAGCCCTCTGTTCCGAGTAGGGCTGGTTGCATCCTATTTGGACAAAGTACCTTCACCTGAGGAAAGGGCTTCAAATACCTTGATAGGCTTTAGTGCTCTGATGAGCCTCACCTGGAGCCTATATATGCCTCACATGCTCTGACCCATGAGCTGGTGCCCAGAAGGTCTGCTTAAGCTCAGCCTGGGCCTTCTTTTGCTTGTGCTGTAGGTGTGCCTCTTTTTCTCACCTTTTGGAGGGACCTGGGACTTGCACTGCAGGTAGGTTGTCTCTTGGATGCTCCCCTTATATGTGTTACAGTTTGTGTCCAGTTGTGTCTGTTAGCCATGGCTTTGGCATGGTTTTTGGACCCAGGTTGCAGCACTTTCTCCTATCCTGTCTGACCCAGTCTCCTGTTGCTTTTCAACTGTGCCACCCAAAATGGACCTTGGAGCTGGCTTACTGCTTTACTTGGGTCTGCTGACAAAGCCAGCTGATGGCTGCTGGCTCTGCTTGCTGTGCTCAGGCGCTGTGCACTTCTCCACCACTGTGTGCCTGCACGGGGCTGCCCTTGGCCCTGGGCTTGTCCTCCCTGAGTGGGCAGCTGGCCCTCTTCCCTCTCTCACAGATGCCTCTGCTTGTCCCACAGAGCTGCTGCAGACCTCTGTGCTTCCTATTGAAATTTGTGTTTGTTTTTGAGAGCTGACTTTGCAAATAGAGGCCTGAAGGCTCCAACAAGGAATGATGTGAGGTTCTTGCTACTGTTTGTTTGTATCCTGACTGCAGTCAAGAATTTGAAAGGTTATCCAAAAGCCTATAGTCCTTAGTGTTTTTTTTTCACCATTAGAGCTCAATAAATACTTAAAATGTTTTGTGAATTGGTGGCAGAGGGGCATCTGTCCCTCTTAACTTCTGTTGCCTGTGAAATCAATATTTCAAAACAATTTCCTAGGGTTAGTGAAGGATTTCAGGTCAGACAAAATTTGATGGAGAGATTAAAAACAGTTCCCTTCTCCTTCCCTCTACAGCTTGAATACTTTTTTTTTTTTTGGGGTCAAAACCTTTGCTGTCTGTTTATTCCTTATAGAGACTCTAAATTTCTTTTTATCCCTCTTCTGTTTACCATCTATTTTAGGATATCTTAGTATCAGTACCTTTTATTCCTGAAGCCCTGGAGAATACTCCAAGAATGCATTGCTAGATGATTTTCTGCTATGACCATGTTTCTTCTTGTATGCGCCCTTATGCCTAAAAATACATGAAAATTTGCATGCCTTGACTCAAATTTGGTGTTCTCTTGCCTGAGACAGTAGCCCCCATGTGTTATAAAGTTATCTTCCATTTCTTCATTTTAACAACTGAATTGTAGCAGGGAGTTTCCCCTTATAATTATTTTCTTTTTCCTTGAACTCACTGCTTCTCTTCTGAAAACACTTGTACTCAGTTTGAAGCTAGCCTATGACTGCTGAAGGGATTTGGAAGCAGATTTGCCAAAGTGTCTTCTGTGTAAGTGCTAGCAGATTTGGACTCAGTGCCTCATACTACTTAGGGGCAGAGTCAGGGAAAGGAGAAGAAAAGATGTAATTCTGAAACAAGTTCATACATATAGCTTTTCCATTACTAGCAGGTCACTGACTTGTGAAGAAAATTTACTTTCAAAAAAAGTATGAAAAACTCCTATTGGAAAGATCAGTGATAAACTAGCACCTTTGGAGAGAGGAAAATATTCTTCTAAGCAGGTGAAAATTCAAATTCACATCAGTGATTGTGCTGATGATGTAGATGTGTGTGTCAGAGACCATTATGTCTTCACATTGTCACCGCTCTGTGGCTGCCTGTTTTGGCCCTTGCATAGGTCTGCACTGTCACTCTCTGTGGTGGCTGGTGAGAACTGAGTGCCCGCTGGTGAGGCCAGAGAGGAAAGCTGTATGTTTGCCTGGAAGCTGGAGGCAAAAGGGGGAAGAGTGCAAGCAGGCACTGCTCATCCAGGCAAGACAGGGCCTAGCACTGCCATCATCTGTTGTGCTGCACAGGGCATGGAGGGCCTCACATATTGGCTATAAGGTCAGGATCATTCTGTACAACTCCCAGCACTGTGAGCTCCTGACTCCTCACCTGGGAGTTGGTACTGCTGCCGTACAAGTAGCAGTGGTGCTATTGGAGCTGGCTGTATGTTTGGTGCATGCAATAGGGCAGAATTTTTTTCTCAACTAAACTGATTTGTGAGGAATATTTAATGATAGTTATGCTAAAAAATATTTGCAGTTTAAAACTGCTTCATGTTTCCACCACAGTGCTGAACTGTGAACAGAAAGAGCTTGATCTTTACTAAAGAGCAACTCTTCCCCTTACTGAGTTGTCAGTAATTCATTTTTCACTGAGGCTGCTTTGCACGTGCCTACATGAATGTGGCTTAATAAGTGTTTCTTTCTGTAGGCTTGCAGTGTATTTGTGCTCTTTTGCAAGCATGTTCAAATATGCATGTTATATGCACATCTTGTATGTCAGTAAGTATTAATTTGTCTTTGCATGTCTAAAGAGTATGTGCTTTACCTATGGTATCTGTGCTGTGGTGGATGTGAATATATCCCTCTAAGTGAAGGTGTCTTCAAATGTGCATGCATATTTATATTGATATGATTGTGCCTGAGAGGGAGGTGAGAGAGTGTGCATCTGTATGTCACAATATAGGTACCTCTGTATCCCCAAGCGTTTGGTGGATGCCTGTATGCAGGTAGCCTGGGGATTCTTGTATTGAACACATGCAGGGGTGTCCAAGTCATGAGCGGGAATGTGTGGGATATGTGTGAATATCAGCCTGCATGTGGTTGAACATATAGGTGTGGGAAAGGAAGTGTGAGCAAGCTGTACATCTTCTGTTGAGCACAGGCATAAAACTGCAATATCGTGAGGACCTTGGCTGACAGTCTGGCAGAACCAGGAATGTTTGCAGAAGATGAAGCAGAATAGACTACGTAAAAGTTATTTTTGTCTATCAGCTGAAGCATTATAGAGCCATCAACAAGCTCTTGTCTCATGCCAGCTTAATTCCTAGTTAATCAGCAGTCTGCTTGGGCAAAGGAAGGAACTCACATCAGGGGCTGATGATGAGCCAAACTTCCCAATACTGATTCCGGAGCCTGCAAGGAGCCCTCAGGATTGCTCTGCCTGCACTTGGTTGCACTGCTAACTACTGGGCAATGCTCTGGGATAGCAGAATGGTCATCACCAGTGTGTCCTGGTGGAAACCACTAGGGAATATGGGTTGGTCCTTCGGCTATCCCTCCCCAGGTGATAAGCAAAAGCTTTTTCTTCACTGTGTGTGATTAGATGCCTTATCCTGGAAAATTTCAAGTGACTTAAATAATTCCAAGGCTTTCATCCTCTCACTTGGGGCACCTCACATAACCTGCAAGTTGACTATTCCTTGCTTCACTTCTGTTACATCTAGTGAGATCTTCCTCTGTCTCTGGTGCCCTATAGAGATGCTTCTTTCTTCCCGCTTTCATGAACTCAACCCATCTTTTTCTCATAGGATTTGCATATTGTACCTGAGGGCCAGCTCACTATCTTTTCTAATCTGACTTTCCTACTTGCATTGCTGAAAAGCCACCTTCCTCATTGTTTTCCCTCTGGCTTGTTTCTCTGATGCCACCAGAGTGGTGTGGGAGGGTATCTGTCTGGTCTGTGACTGGCAGGTGTTTATCACAGACCTATAGCCAAATAATTAAAGTGCTGATTGCACAGATCCTGGCCACCAGCCTGATAGTCACTTTCTGGGAGCAACTGGCATCGTGTCTTACTGTTCAGGTGTCCTCAGAGAGTAAAAGGAAACAGGAAATTCTCATCTGTGGCTGCTTGAGATTCAGTCACACAAGTTACCATGGGGTGAAATGAGCTTGGAAATGCCTTGAGTGTTGGCTATTTCAGGCAGCTTCTGTACGTGTCCTTGTCCTGCAGCGCTTCATACTGAGGGCCAAGTTATGAAGGGCAGACATCCTGCATTTCTTAACACCCTCTCACCCCCACCCAGGAAAAACAAAACAAAAACCAGACTAAGCTACTATGAATTTTCTAGGTATTAAAAAGGACCCATGGGCAGTTGTTTTGGTATAGCTGGTGTTCATGCCTTGTCTGTTTTCATATTGGGATTTTATCATGATTAAGTATAGTGTGATTCATCATCAAGCACTCTGGTAACTTCCAGCACATCAGCTTGCCTCCAGCTTTACTGTGCAGATTGATCTCTTATCCTTTTAGATGCTAAGCAGGATGGGGTTTATTTCGTTGTTGCGAGGGAAGTGATCAACAAATAGTGGGTGCTGTGACCATAGCTGTGGCAGAAGACCTTATGTCTATTAGACCACACACATAAAATGAGTAGAGAGTCTTCCACTGGCTTTGGCTTTGTTGCTGAGCTGACAAATGAGGAAATTTGGTATCATCCACTATAGTGTTTGATATGCTTTGCTCTATGTCATTAATAAACGCATGAATTGGCCTGACACCGAACTTGGCTATTCCCTCCTCTGTACTGACCATTATGTTACCTTACCTTTGTTTTACAGGTCATCAGACAGGTTTTAGTCCATGTGATAGTGCTCTGTGCAAGCCCATCTGGTGCTGCTTTCCTACTAGGGCTTAGGCAGGCCCTTTTCTCAAGGCTACTATAATACTGCTGGACTTCCCACCCTCCGTTCCTGTACTGATAGGAGTTCATTTGTTCCAGATCTTTGCCAACTTCCCCAGTGGACTGTCTGCTAATAGTTTGTCATTGTTACCACTGTGAGGCCAGGTGGCCAGCAGCAGTGTGCAAGGTGCTGTAGAAGCACACAGAGCACATATGTCTAAAAGCATCGTGCTGGGGGTGGTTGGAGGGAAAAAGTTGAGAAGGGGTGAGGGGGGAAAAGGCACTGAGAAGGGAATTTGCTTATATTGCTTCCCCTAGCTCACTCTGATTAAGAGTTTCTCATATCTGTTTGCTAGAAGACCAGGTTAAATACTTCTAAATGTTTTCCTACCTTTTTTTTTTTTCAACCAAGAGCTCCAGAATCAATGACTCCATTGCTGTCTGAAGCTCTTAAGCAATATGTTTCCTGCTCTGGGATCTTCCCATGTAACCTCAGCTACTTTGGCCTGGGAGAAATGTGAAGCAGACCCTGAGAATACTCTTAGTAGGAAGTACCTGGCCAACAGGGGAACAGCTGAGGTTGGCAGTAGGAATGAAAGAAATGATCTGGAAATGGGCTTCTCTTCAACAGTATGGTCTTCCAGCTGGGTTACTGGCCTTGGGCAGGTATTCTTCCTGATGGAGCCAGGCTAGCTGAGTTTCTTCCATGGCAGTCATCTGGACTGTGTGTCCATGCTGTATCCTAATGTCTCCATCTCTCTTTGCAGTTCATAGTGCAGACTACTCTATGGGTGTTATTGGGCAGTGTGCTAAGAGGTGGCTGCATTATTCTAAATGATCTTTTAGTGTGCTGGAAGGAAGGGTATAGACACACAGTGACCTGCACTGAAAGATTCCACTTACCTCCAAGGATGAAACAGAACTTGACATATACTTTGCAGTTTGGGTTGGAGAAAGTTGCTGGGAGTACAGGTGAAACCCCAGCAGTGTGATTGATGTGTGTCAATTACTGACTTTCTGAAGTTTGGTGGTGATGGTATTTTGGTTTCACCTCTCCTCCTGCATCATCTATCCCCCTAAGTACAGTGTCTTTATGTTCTGCAGTGTTGACTCCCATTCTTCCTTTTTGTTTTGCCTGCCAAACTGCAGCCTTGTTCTCTCTTCAGCAAAATGTCTTGTGTCTCTTCAGCAAAATGTCTTTTGTCTCTTCACCTGGAATGCTGGGTATTTGAGGCTCTTTCTATCATTAGCAGAGCCAGAGATATAGTTGGGTAACCTAAGAACTGACCTAAGATTCAAGTTGCTCTCTGGAGCAGTTCTTGCTCTTAGAGGCTGACTGTGTGCTGGTGAAATGCCTACGCTAGATGAGCTGAAGGACTGGAGAAGACCTGAGGGAGACATGTCAGTGAGTTAGACAAAGTTGCAGAAGGGAGATGGGAAGGACTGAGCAGGGGTAATCAGATCTATTTGCTAGAAACTCCTCAGTGGTCTCCATCTCCGTGTTAGTTCCTCTGTGGTCGGCACTGAACAAGTGCATATCCCATCCCTGTTCTGTCCTGCCTGAGGTCTCGAATATTAACACTGACATGGAGAGAAGAGTACCACAGAGGAAAGCAGTGTTCTGGCATGTAAGTCTGGAGAAAGAGCTGAAATTGATGTGACTTTCTGCCACACTAGCCTCTTACAAAGACTTGGCAGATGGACTTGACAAATGCTCCATGTATTGTGTTTTGTTCATATCTTCTTAAAATCATCACCTTCATTGTAAATGACCCATGGTGATGTTTGTCACCAAGAAGTGGGTAGGGAAGGCAGAAGAGACTTCTCTTGATCAGAGTGGCAGGTGGAAAGTACCCTGCTATGTCTGCTTTGGTCCTGTCCGTCTTCGTGTCAGACTGAAAGGAACCTGTAAACATACTCCAGCTTCTCTGATTGCATCTGAGTAACTCTGGGCTCTGCTCTGGGGCCTTGTTTACCTTTTGGGAAGTAGTCTTTCCAGTTCTCCCTCCTGTATCCAGATATAGTCCAGGACTTGCTTTCCCCTTGTCAGCTCTAACAGTGATTAATAAGGACACACATTTCCTGGGTTTTGCACCCATTTTTCTTAAAGATTTGCCTGCCAGTGGTGAGGAGACTGAGATTATAAACCACTGCTGGTGTGTGAAGAGCCTGGGGGAAGCAAGTCTTGGAGAGGCTGTGATGTAGTTCCAAGCATAGAGAGAGCATGGGGCATCTTACAGAGACAAATTCTACTGTCAGCTGTAGGTTTCTTGCAATTGCAGTGAAACACTGGGCTCTGTGGTTTGCATTTATTCACACTGATAGCTTTTTGGAAGTAACAATCACAGCTGTTGCTGTTGTACTTCTGGTTCTTGCAAAGCATTTCTTCACTGTTTCAAAGATCTTGAAAAGTCAACAAGTGAGCATCCTGGAAGTTTTTCCATTGGATTTGAGACTTTTTGCCTCTCATATGGTATATGTGCGATGCAATGTGCCTGCTATGAATCTAAGTGGATGTTGTTTTGCTTGCCTTTTTCAAATGGATCATGGTCAAGGCAAGTCTTCCCTTGTAATGAAGGAGAGTCTGACCTAAGTACAAAACTCAAGGCCAGTCCCACTGTAAAATAAAATAAAATAAATATACACTGATAGGAAATTGGCAGGGAGGTTTCCTGGGATTATTGTTACTGCCTGCCTGCAGTAATGTCATGTTGCTTGAGCTCTTTCCACCTGGCCCCATTAAAAGCCATGCCTGGAACGTAAGTGTGTTTTGTAGTTAGTCCTTTTTCCCCCATCTTGTCTCATAGGGATGTAAATGCCAGCAGTTTCCTCCTGCTCCCACCTTTAATGACTTCTTTAAACTATTTGGTCATTTGGTCACATATTTAATATTTAGGCTCAAAGCAAATCTAGGATAGGAATCCAAATAGGTTTGGATCCTATTTGTAGCTAAGCTTAGTGTTGTGGGAGATATTGGCTAAATTTGCTCTGCTATCTTCAAAACAGGATACAAACACAATAACTGCCCTGGAGATAATGTGTAGGGATCTCCAAAAGGTATTGGTGCAGAAATAACAGAACAATGAAATCCATAAAAGTAATTCAGGAAAAAAATATTATAATGCTGCTAGTCAAATACAGCCTTCTCCTGAAGAGAGAGGGCCCAGCACTACAGGTTATTGTGGGGCTACAAAGATTGAAACTTCTAGTTAAACCAAACTGGAGTAAAAGTCTGATTTCAACCCCAAATATAGGCTGGACAATTTCCTCAATCCAAATGACTAAACCACGTCTGATTGAATATTACAAGGTGCTCACATCTGAGACTTAAGTTTCCTCTTTACTGCAAGACTGGGATGTCCATTAGAATCCAAGTGGAGTTTTAAGTTGAGGGAGCCAAAATCAATGTGTTCTGTAGGATCATCTTCCTTAGAGAGATATTTGGCTGTCATCAAGGCTGTTGCCTCTGTTGTCTCTTACTACAGAATTACAGCTGTGGCTATCACTTGGTTTGGGGGCAGTATATAAAGACTGAACACTCCTATTTTTTTTTTAACCAGTCTGTTGTGTCTTTCAAGTAGGAAGAGATCTGATGCCTCTGGACTTCCATGTCCTTCATTCTACTTTACTGTAGAGATGGGTGACTTGGCACTGAAGCCTGGGGTTTTGGCTAGGGTTAAGACCAAGGCTTGGTAACGGTGGGCACCAAAATCTAATGCTTTCTGAGAACAGAACTTGGGAGTAATGTGAGAGGGAGTGAATAGTTTTGAGATAATGCCAAGTTGTTGTAATGGCATATGACAATGATATTGAGAGTTTTGGCTAATAGGAACAGTGTCTGTGAAAGTAACCCTGCCCTGAGAAATTTGAAACAAAAGAATGCATTTAAAATCAGACTCTGTAATACTTTCTTATGGCATTTTTTTCTTATTTCTACTTTCCAAGAGAAAAAAGAGAAAAGAAGGTTCAGTACCTGTTTTTTAGTTTCTGAAGTATTGTGGAACTGCCTGAGTTCTGTATTTCAACCTATCACACTCTGAGGGCCTGAGCCCCTGGCACAGGTAGAGGAGTGCAGCCCCTTCCCATAAGCAGTCAGTCTTCCTCCTGCCTTCCTCCTCTTCCTCATGACACACACATGCTTCCAGCTGAGACAAGTAGCAGCAGGATGGCGTTCCAAAATGCCTTGATGAACCAGAGCTCCCTGATCCTGTGGGGACTCTCTGAAAGAACCTGTTTTCAAAGACAGCCAGTGCTCAGCTTTTTGATGAATTTAGCTCTATCTGCCATGGGGTAAACTCAGAATCCAGTGCAGGGAGGCAGGTGAGAAGGATCACTGTTTCCCTCTGTGACTGCCACAGCCCACACATATGTAAAGGAGAGATGGAGGAAAAAAAGAAGTGAAGGCAGAAAGTGGAGAGGATACCAGTTAGTAACCTCTGAAACTAGGGTTAACCATGTTGCTTCCAGTGATAGCCATGTCCTGCTTAGAGCTAGACTTGTGTGAAGCTGGTGATAGCAGCCAGAATGCACCAGCTCACAAACAAACAAGCAGGGAGAGGAATAAAGGAAGGCAGGAAGACAGATGCCCCTTGGGCAAACACTTGTTAAATTGACAAACTTGTAGAAAATGATTAAGGCTCTTGCTGTTCCTGGTCCAGAGGGGCCCTGAGCTGCTGCCTGGAGCTAAGATACAAAGGTAGTTCCTTGGGAGCCTACAGTGGACAGGGCACAGAGGGAGGTGAAACAATTACTGCCTGTCTCTACGGTGCAGTCTCTTGTCAACTGTTATTTATGTTTCCCCAAATGTTGCAGTCTTTTTCCAGGGAAAGCAGGCCCTGCCAATCTATGGCAAAATAATTGCAGCTATGTTTTCCTCCCTTCTTCCTGCCATGTCTTACTCTCTCCGGCTCCAATTTACTTTGGACTCCTTTGGTAATGAATTGTGATTTAAGTTCCACTTGGAATTCAGATTGCTCACACACTAGTAGAGTGCTCTCTTGTGCCTTGGACCCTGCTGTGAGCCCTGTTGGAAGCCACTCTAAGACAAGAGACCCAGGTCATTGCAGCAGCTCTTTTTGAAAGCATTTATGCCACACTTCGTCTTTTCTCTATAAGCTTGCAGCTGAGGCACTTGTAAAAGTTCTTTCCTGTCCTTCACAGATGAAATATACTTCCAGGAAGGATGGTTACGAACCCATTTTTTACCCCTTTTGAGGGGTTGCCTATGTTTCTGCATCTATTCTATATCTTGCTGTTGTCCTTGCACTTGATTTTCTTTGGAGATCTCAATTTGGACAGCAAAGACTCAAACCAAAGACCTCAGACTGGGACAGCTTGTGCTAATAAACAACTTGAAGCAGCCAGGACTAGTCCAGGGCTGGCCCTGTAATTGCATAGTATGAAAGTGTGGTGCAGGGTTAAAGTTGTGGTGAGCAGTTCCTGGAGATAATCCGGGAGTCAAGTGTCTTCCACCAGCCCATCGGCTTTGTTTAACAGAGGAGTCTGTGCTCTCTTCTGCCGTTGGCACCATGCAGCCCAGACAGCAAGCTAAATGAAAACAAGCAAAGGCCTGTGCCATTTCTTTTGGCTTCTCTTAGAGCAGGGAAGAAAGCCGTCAGCACTTGAACATGACTTCAAACTTTGGCCTTCCCCTCACCTACTGTTCTGCCTATTGTCCTGCCCTTTCATTCATTCCAGATACGCATAAAGCCTGTCAGGAATGGGTTAAGTGCTGCTTACCCCAGCCAGCTTTGCGTATTTAAAGTGAGTAAAGGTTTAATTACCAAATGATGACAGTGTCATATGGTTTTGGTGATGGCGCGTGGCATTCGATGAATGCAGAAGAGGGGAGGATGTGAGAGACACTGAGTGGCAGTGGGGAAGCGAGGAAGCTAAAAATGCCAAAGACAGTAAAACATCTGTAATTTGCAATTCGCTAGTGTTCGTTGATTGCTCATGGATTAAAGATTAAAATCTATTCTCTGGCAGATGGGGGAGAGAGAGAGGAAATTCTTACGAGCGTGTTTTGCATCTGCATTTCATTCTGCTCCTCTTTACAATAATCACGGATGAGGAAATAAACCCAGATCTGGGCTGGCAGGAGGCGGGGAAAGTGCACAATATAGGCAGGACTCAGCATGCTTCTCCTGCTCGAGAAATGCCAAGCAGAGAGAAGAAGCTGACATCAGGATTGCTCTTCTTGATGCCTGCGACTGTTTTGGCTGCATGAGGATGAATGTTCCCATGAGGCTTGGAAGTGCCAAGAGCCAGAGCAAAGTCTTTCTTCTGGTCACCCCAATTCTGTGTTCGGGGGTTTCTTTAATAGGAAGGGGACGTTAGCCATCTGTCCCGTCTCAAGGGATGACTGAGTCTGGCTACAGTGTCCATGACGTGATGTTAACGCTTGCAGGCAAACAATACAAGTAGAAATAATGTTTGCAAGTATAAATCATTTTTATAACTTCAGCTAATCAGAATCTGCCCCTTTTATGGGCATGATGAGCGCTCTCTCTCTCATTCTGACTCTCACTCAGGATTTCTCAAGTGTGCAGGACATTAAAAGAAAAATGGATAATAAAACTGCAAATGCAGGTCCTGCTCCTTAGAGGGGCTGGGTACTCATGACTGTGGTTGTCTTCACTGGAGCCAGCTTTTGTGGTGAAGCCCACAATTTGAAAAGTATAGGGCAACCTTAGGCCTTGTGCACCTTGGCAGCTCTGTAGAGGTTAGGGAGCTCTCTCCCTGCAGTGGAACAGCCCTGGTGGTCTCTGCCTGTCAGATCTGTGTGGTCTGCAGAAATTCTCTGTAAATAATAAGGATTACATCAAGTGATCAGGGTAGCAGAAAGGGGCTCACAGTTCCTGAGCCTTCCTCTGGGCCCAGTTGTTTAGGTAGCTCTGATTGCCAGGAAGGGCACGTCTATCTGCTGCAATATAAGCCAGTATTGGTGAAGAACTGTAACTCCTTTTTGCTGAAACAAAGAAAATTCCTACAGAGTTAACTTAGAACACTGAGATGCAGGCTTCGTGTTTTCTTTGCTTCAAGAATGTAGTGCTTGACTAGAGATAGAAGCCAGGTGCTGAGGACTGGTTAAATAAGGAATAATATCCAACACAGAAGATGCTTATAAACCACAGAATATGCATACTTAGCCAAAAAAGGAGGCAGCACAAGTAAAGAATGAATGCATTTAGACAAATATGTCAAAACCGAATATTTAACAAAATAAAGTAGGAATGCAAAGGAGATAAGGTGCAGAATGAAGGTCTGAGCAGGAAAGTCTTGCCAAGTTTGCCAGCATGGATCAGCAGAAACAAAGAAAGTTGAAAAGTTCAGCCGAGGTAGAAGAGATAGAAACGACCCCTCGAGGCCAAAGTAACCGGAACGACCGCCAAAAAGACCCCTCAATAAGTGACTCCACCTAGTATGAATATTACAATTAGATGTGGCAATCTTATGAATATGCATATAAAATGATGCAATCCCTTTTTGAAAGGGTATAAATACTGTAACCCTGCATTAAAGAATTTGGAGCTCTTTGTCCAGCACGAGCTGGGAGCTCCCCAATGTTGCTACAATAAATACCTCCTGCTTAAAGACTAAAAACTGGTCTCTGAGCAGTTTTATCATGCCTTTTGGGGCAAGTTTGGCATCATTGCTCCGACTGCCTCCCACTTCAAATAGTGCTGGCTTAGCTCCACCCACACTAACATTTTTTTTCCCTGTGGTAATAGGATTTTTTTTTGGGGTGTTTTTGGAAATGTTGCCTGAATGTGAAAATGCTACAACCTGTCAATGAGAACAATCATTCTACAAACAGCGTGCAATGTCATAACATTTATTATACAAGCATATCTGTAAATTCTTTGTCCATACACTTACCTCCATCTGTATGTGCATACAGAGACACTCCAAAATCCTAGTTTTCATCCAACAAACCTATGTGCTCTGGCCATTCAAATATTACCATAATTTGTGGGTCATGGAAATGAGAAGGTGAACATGCCAAATGGAACCTAGACTGGGCTGGGCACAGTCCAAATGAGTATTTGATGTGGTAGTGGGAAAAGGCACTGGTCTAAGTGTCCTTGGGCCCCCCCTCCCTCACATCTCTAGCCCATTTCCATGTCCCTGCCATAGCTGTGACCTAGCCATGTTGGTGCCTTGGCTCTGTGTCCCACTGCAATAGCCCTGTGTCAACCCCCAGCAGATTTTCTCAGGCAGTGAGGTCTTTGTAAGGTGTGAATATACACCTGGGATAGGGGCATAAGGAAAGCTGCCTGAGAGCTATTTCTGCACTTAGTTGGCCTCACAAGCCTCACCTAGGACTTCTCCTCTTTTTCTGCCCATTGTTCTGGGAGGTTTCGTTTCATCTGGGGCCTGGCCTTTCATTCCTTGCTTAACCTGTGTTTTAGGTATACCCATATTCATCTCTGTCTTGTGGAAGGATCTCCAGACCAAGATGTAGCTTTATCTTCAGTCCTATTTGTAGCACCCTCTCATGCTGCCCCTGACTGGGCTCCCTGGAAGTTCCCTGAACCTAATTCAACACCTTGTCTTGTCCAGGAGTGCTGATAGACCCTGTTCTAGCAGTTCTCTTTAGACATTGTGAAACTGGACTCTAAGTGGTGAGTGTTGCCTCTGCTGTCGTTGCCGTTGTGTCTTGGTTTATACTCTGCCATGGAGCAGTCCTGTTTTTCCTGCTCCCTGATGCTTTTTAGCCTACTCTGACTGGAATGCTGGGCTTGCACTTTCTACTGGTTATAACAATGTTTTTTTTTTTTTTAAATGGTCCTTTTTCTGGTTAGCCAGGGATTCTCCTTAGTCCTGGTTAGTGGGAACACTTCTTCCATCCCAGGTCTCCTGACTGTACCTTCTTTCCTTTTGCCATGTGTTTTTAGCCCTGCTCAAATGGCCTTCTCCCTTAGCCTGGACCCAAACCCCAATTCTAAGCTTTCAGGTTCAAAGTGACCAGGCCTGTTTGGGTAGTGCCTCTGGGGCTCTGTCTACAGCTTTGCAGAACTCTTGGAGTTATAGTTGAATTCTTTTAGTGGTTAGGGATGGGAGAAAGGTAAGACATGGCACTATGCTTGAGCTAACAGGAAAACTTAGCTGGAAGATGTGTTTTGTCTGAGCAGTGCCTGGTACAGCTTGCCTTCAGGTTTAGAGAAAAGTTAGGACTCAATTTATAGTTGAGAGAATAAAAAAGCTGAGCTGTACTAAGAGGGGGATGGTGCCAAGATATGTCGTCTGATAGGGTTTTTTTTGTGTGGTGTGGGGTTTTTTTTGGTGTTTTTTTTCTGTTGAACAACTGGTAAGTGTTGGGATGTTGTTTAAATTTTTATTAAAAAATCAGCTTTATATTTGCATTTGATAAGTGGTAAGGAAAGTCTCAGAGGAAGAAAAGAATGTGCACAGAAGGAGAAAAAAAAAAACCCTGGATGTGTGGGTTAAAAAGAACCCAGTATTTGATTAAGAAGAGGGAAGTGATCTCTTTGAATTGGGTCGCTGCTGTTGGACCACTGGGAAAGCTGTGTCTCTGTTTGCAAGTGATCTGTTTCACCAAGCGAAAAAGATGAGGCAGAGCAGAAGAAAAGCTGAAGAAAGATCAATGGGAGGAGGGGGACAGCATGGCAGATTTAATTAATTACTGCATATTAAAATGTTTGTTTACAGTAACAAACAGCTACAAGAGGTCTGATGTTAATTAATTTACAGCATTTTTCACCAGTCCCTTTGCCGTTGCTGGCAGCCAAGGAGGTAACACTGTGGCAGGTAAGATAATCTCTCTTTGGATTTACTGCAGCAAATGAAGGTGAGCTGAGGAGGCAGTGCAGTTCTGACTGGCTGCCTCTGCACAGCAAAGGATTCAGGGGATCTTGTCCAGCCAGTAAAAAGGACATGATTTGGCAGCCTGGGCTCCAGTATAGCACAGGAGCTGGGTAGTGTAAGGGCACGTGCTTGGCTAGAACAGAAAAAGAAAGCTAGGCTATTTGGAGTGGGGTTTTGGTGTCATCTTGGTCATGCTGCAGAGGCAGGTGTGCTGTGAGGTTGCAGTTAACTTCATTGTGATCCCGCAGCTCCAAAGAAATCTGGGCTGCCTCTGTGGTATTCAGGACTTTCTAGAATTGGCATGAAGAGAATCACTCTCTCTTCTATATTGTGAAAGATTCTAGAGTGACATGTGTTCTGCCCCAAAGGTGGATATGGTCAGTCTCTGTGAGCATTTAGCAATTTTGTTCCAGGTTGGGATGATTTACATGTTGATCAGTTGATACAAGGAGGGAGCAAACCTGGAACAAGGAAATCTACACGTGTTCCTCCAGCCCAGTGTGGCTTCTCTGCCTGCCCACCTTATGCTCTGGCCTCGATCCTCACCTAGACAGCTTTGGAGGGCAAAGGAGATATAGCATTTTTGTATCCCTGTCCTGATTGTGCTACAACTGTGGGTAGATGCCTTCAAAGTGGATGAGAAGGTCTTTATGAGCTAAGAAGATAAATCAGGTCCTAAGAGCAATGTGAGAGCTCTGCAAACAGAGGGAAAAATCTCTAGTAATACTTTAAGCTTTGTCTGTTTCTCTGAAACAGCTGGAGTACTCAGCAGAAGTCTGAAGAGCCCTTTCACACACTGCGTAATATGCTTATGGATGGGCAAGCAATTAAATGTGGAAAGAGCAAGGCTGATCTTAAAACCTCTGATCCTGGTTTCACTGGTGTCAACACTAGCAAAGAAGCAGTACAAGAGGTCTGGATTTCACAGCTGGCTGGTTCCTCAGGCTGATAGAACAATTTTTTCAGTGAACTCTTTCCATCTGTCTCTTGCCCCTCTTGGCAGTTTTCTTACAACTACAAGACTGTTAATACCATGGAGAAGGTAAGTCAGATCTTACTCCTTGCATCTCTGAGGGCCTCCCAGATGAAACTCCAGCTGGAGCAAATCAGTCTTATTTTCTGAACTTCCCTGAACCTCACTTGTGCCACTTGAGAGAGAGACCTAGCCTTGGTCTTCCAGCTGCCTCAAGGCAAAGAAAGTCTTCTCCCACTTTTGGAAGCTCCTCATCTGAGTTTCTCTGTGTGGCTGCAGGTGGGCTTTGTTCTTACGTATTTGTAGACCTTTGCTATAATCCCATAATTGATCTTTGTAATGGCCCTGATATTGGCCCTGTCGTTTTAATTGGCAGTTAACACTTCTAATTTGTCCTGACTGTATCCCGCTGGCAATTAGCTCTTGTCACTGTAGTTCAATTCCAAGTCCTTGATACCTGGTGTTAAGAGGCCCTAACACTGGCCTGCTTAAACTGCCCTTTGCTGTTTCTAATTTGACCGGCTATAACTTTGGACATGAGCCACTCTGCTCCACCCTGATCTCAACATTAACACTCCTTGTAATCTTCCTTTTACTGACCTCTGCAATCATAACGGTAATTGAATGATAATCAGCAAAAGAAAGCACTCTAGCTGGGAGACATGCTGAAGCACAGGGTTTAGAAAAACTCAGTTAACTTTTATTATTCAGGAAACATTCAGCTTAACCTTTGTGAGTGCATGCAGGCAGTCTTAACTGGGTGGGTGCTTTTTCACATCTCTGTCCCATCGCCCATCATGTCATCAAACAATTTCTACAACCCAAAAAGAGAATACAGAGTGTGGTGGGTTAAGAAATGACAAGGCATTTCTAGGTGCTAAGTGTGGCAGGGTGAGAGTGAGTTCTGTAAGTACCATGTTGTTTCAGAGATAAGCCTGCAAGGCAGCAAAACCTTTGCTGACGAATGATTTCTCAAACCGTTAACTGGCTGAACATAGCTGAACATCTGGAGAAGACACCGGAGCAGCTGTTGCTGCTCTTTAACTTTTCCTCAGCCTTGCCTTTAACCAGAAAAGTGCTGGCAGAAGGTAGCAACTGGGAAAAGTGGTGTTTCTCAGAGCAGGTGTATCCCTGCCCTCAACAGAGAAGTTGCACAGCCCTATGACTGAGCTCACAGATCGTGATGCAGGGTGGGGGTCTGGGTTTGCACCTGGCAGTTTTAGTGAAAAGGAGGCCTAAGACTCTCTAAGAGTCCTAAAGACACATGTGACTCTTGGTCCACCAGAAATTTCCTGTGGCTATTTCCGTGGTTAATGCATGCTGCAGTAGTAAGAGAAAATATCTTTAGTAGCCTCAAATATTTTACATGAGAATGAAAGTTCTGAAGGTGAATCACTGCAATAGAGATCTGAGCATGCTCCTTATGCAAGGAATACTCAAACTGTCTTGTAGAAAGCCCTTTTTGGATCTATGAACAGGAAAAGGTAAAGGCTAAACTTGTAACAGCTTGTACTTACTATGAAAAATGTCACTGATTCTGGTGGTGAAGCGGAACACAGCTGTTTTATTGTGGATGTTTTAGCATGGTTCTTCTGATGCTGTGAACAGAGGATTCAGAGATCCTGGTTTTAGTCCAGCCTGTTGTGTGATCTAAACTGAACCATGCCACCTCTCTGTATGCTGTTTCTTCACTCTTTCTGTGTCTTGTCTCTTCATGGTGTGACAGATGTAACATATGGGCTCCTGAGCTCCAGCTGGGCTCTAAACACTCTTGCAGTAGATTTCTTGCAATACCAGTAACATGCTGACTAGGAACAGTGCAGCTATTTAATTTCTGACACTGTGTGAACAAATCCAGTTAGAATATGGCTGAATATCTCCATGTGTCAGCCATGTACCAATGATTTCCATAGGGAGGTCAAACATGGGAACAGGTTTCACAGAGAGGTTCTGGAGTTTCCATCTGTGGACATATTTAAAAACTGACTAGACACAGCCCCAAGCTGTCTCCTCTTGTTGATCTTCATTTGGACAGGATGGTTGAACTAGACAATCTCCATAAGTCTTTCCTACCTCATCCAGTAGTGATTTTGTGTTAAAAGTGCTAAAAGATCCTGGAGGTGGGAGGATGCCCTTCTTCTGGTATGGGCACTGTGGGACATGGCCTTGAAGTGTCTCTCAGTGTCTACAATGACAAATTATTCTTTGAGGAACTAAGGGACACTTCCAAACCAACTGCCCTTGTCCTTGGAGGGGACTTCAACTTCCCAGAAGTCAACTGGGAGCATCACAGAGCTGGTATAACCCGTGGCCAGAAGATTCCTAAAAAACCTGGATGACAACTTTATGGAACAGGAGTACCATGACTGTGAAAATTATCTACTCCCACCTGACCCTGAAAATTGTGTGGAATCTGCTGCTCCAGCTGGATCCCTACAAATCTATGGGACTTGATAGGATTTATCCAAGAATCCTCAAAGAGCTGGCGGATGTAATTGCAAAACCTCTCTTGACAATTTTTTAGCAGTCTTGGGATTCCAGAGAGGTCCCAGCTGACTGGAAGCTGGTGAATGTTGTCCCAGTTTTCAAGAAGGAAGAGAAGGAGGACTCTGGAAACTACAGACCTGTCAGTCTCAGCTCAGTGCCTGATAAAGTTATGGAGAAGATTGTTCTGGGAGGTATTGAAAAACGCCTGAAAGGCAATGCAGTCATTGGTCACAGCCAGCATGGCTTCATGAGAGGAAAGTCCTGCTTACCAAACCTGATTTCTTTTTATGACAAGGCAACCCACCTAGCTGACCAAGGGGAGCCAGTTGATAGAATCTTTTTAGATTTCAGTAAAGCTTTTGATACTGTCTCTCACAGTATCCTTCTGGTCAAAATGTCCAGCCCACAGCTGGATAAACACATCACAAGGTGGGTGAGAAATTGGCTCACGGGTTGAGCACAGAGGGTAGGAGTGAATGGGGTGACATCAGACTGGTGACCTGTCACTCGTGTTGTTCCACAGGACTCAATCCTGTGCTCTTCAACATCTTCATAAATTACTTGGATACAGAACTGGAGATGATGCAAAACTGGGAGGAGCTGTTGACTCCCTGAAAGACAGGGAGGCCCTGCAGAGAGATGTTGACAAATTAGAGGATTGTGCATTCACCAATCATATGAAGTCCAACAAGGGAAGTGCTGGATTCTGCACCTGGGATGGGGTAACCCTGGATGTTCATACAAACTGGGGAATGAGATGCTGGAAAGCAGTGCTGTGGAAAGGGACCTGGGGCTCCTGATTGACAGCAAGCTGAATCTGAGTCAGCAGTGCCCTGGCAGCCAGGAGGGCCAACCATGTCTAGGGGGGGCATCAGGCCAAGCATCACCAGCTGGTCAAGGGAGGGGATTGTCCTGCTCTGCACTGGGGTGGCCTCACCTTGAATATTGTGTGCAGTTTTGGGCACCACAATATAAGAAAGATATTAAGCTCTTAGTGTCCAAAGGAGGGGGACGAAGATGGTGAAGGGCCTTGAGGAGTGGCTGAGAGCACTTGGTTGTTCAGCCTGGAGAAGAGGAGACTGAGGGGAGATCTCATTGCAGATACAGCTTCCTTGTGAGGGAAAGAGAAGTAAACACTGATCTCTTCTTTGTGGTGACCTGTGACAGGACATGAGGGAATGGCCTGAAGTTGTGACAGTGGAGGTTGAGGTTGGATAGTAGGAAAAGGTTCTTCACCCAGGAGTCACTGGGCACTGGAACAGGCTTCCCAGGGCAATGGTCACAGCACCAAGCCTGACAGTTCAAGGAGTGTTTGGATGATACTCTTGGACACATGGTATGACTCTTGGGGATGATCCTGTGCAGGGCCAGGACTTGAACTCGAGTTCCAACTTGGCACATTCTGTGTCTTTTGATTCAGAAAACTTGGGAGTTCTGTGGAGTTGTATCTCTAGGACCTGTAGGATGGTCCAGTAAGGATGCTGTACTTCAGAGAGGCCTTTGCGCCATCTGTTAACAGGCATGGCTTTCCTCCCATCTGGGCTGCAGGTGCCATGCTGTCTGGAGGGCCAGCACAGCCTCTTATCCTATGTGGTTGTTTGTTTTGTTAGTAACACTATGTGTGGGTAATAGCAGCAGCTGCATTTTAGGAGACTTGGGTTTACTCCCTTAAACTAAAATAACACAGCAGAGAACACATCCGAGTAGGGAGGAGCCATGCTGTTTCTCACCTGCATTGTGGCTGCGAGCTCTGCATAGTTCCCACACCAGTGTCTCAGAGCAGTGGTGTGTTTATTTTCTTTCCTGGTATGTGTTGGTATTTTACTTTTTTTCTGACAGAGATAAATGAATTCTTTAGACCTGAATAATAAGTAAGTAAAATAAATGTGCACATTGAGTTGGTACTTTTGACTCAAGTTCAGGCACATTGAAAACTCAGTCTGGAAAGTTTGTGTCAGTTTTGAATCAAGGATTGTAGTGGTACTTTGTTAATCACTCTTTCCTTCCTGTTTTGTTTTTTGGGCTTCTCATTCATTCTAGACTGACTTAGCGAAAATAGGATTGAAAGCCAACCTAGCCATGCACTGAAGACGTAGCTGGAAATCAGAAACAGGAAGAAAGACCAGGCTGAAGGTCTGAGTTGAGGGTTCTTTAGGTAAAAGAGAAGCCTTTCTCTGAAAGATCTCATCAACTCACTAGACTGGGAGCTGAGGCTTGAGGAAAAATTATGGACTTGTTTGGGCTCACCATATAATTGCAACACTTGGCAGTACCTTCATCGTCTGAGAGTGTATGCAGAATATACCTGGTTTCAGTGTCCTTTCATGGCAAATTGTTGAAGCAGGTGCTGTGTGTCATTACTGATCAGTGCAGAATGCAGTGGAGTGGGGACTTTGGCCTTCCTAGGAGCCCCTAGGCACTGAGATCATACTTTGTGATGAATAAAGCATATGGACACAGGGTGATCTCGGACAGGGTCTGATTGTGCTCTCTGCCGGTATCACGTCTGCAGGGTTTTTATATGAAATCAATGAACTGGACTGATGTGTATTAGTGGAGTCTGGAGCACTGCTTCTGATTTACACCACTAAAAAAGGGATCATAGACTAAGCAAGTACGTATTTGATGTAGACCTCTGTTTTCATTTGGAGTGCTTTTGGAGTAACTTGCCAGTGTATTTCTGTCTGTAAAGCCTCTAATTCTTCTGTGAAGAGCAAAGCAAGTATTATTTCACAAAGAGAGTACAATGTCCCTCTTGATAGAGAGGTAGCCTGTATAAATCTGTAGTAATAATACCAATAATTATTATTGGTATTGGGTAATCTCCTGTTCGGGACTCTGACTGCGCAGACAGCTCCTCTGCATTTTGACAGCCTTGTGGACAGTGAGAAAGTGTTAAAAATGATGCAAGCATTTAGCATTTGTGAACTTAACTCTATAAACTTGATGGAGTGAAGAGAATCTTTTTGTTCTGTGCTGAGCTGAGAAATACTCTGGAACTCTGGACACCTGCCATCTTCCCCCTACTGCCTCTTTTATGTCCTGCTGTGAATCTGCAGTATCTTCTGCAGTGGCAGCAGCTGGCAGGACTCGGGTGCCTTTACCCCCTTGACAGCTTTCTGTATTTGTACATCACCTTGTGCTACGTGGCCCAAGTTCCTGTGCAGGGCTCCTTAGGGCTCCTGCAGTGAATGTGATAAATAATGATAATAAAATATGTCAACAATGAACAACATGACCCTGTAAATGATTGACAGCTAGAGCAAGTGTTTCCTCTTTGGAAAATAGTCACCCTCATGTCTGTATTTTTCTTTCATCTCTTTATTGTGTTTTCCATGCTAACATCAGGCAGCAGCCATACAAATCCATAGTGTAAATGTGCCAGAGCAGATCCACAATCTGAGTGGAGGTTTTTGGAGCGTTGGTAGATGCTATTGCAGTGCAGCCCCCTTGTCCCTAGGACACCCTCCTGGGCGTACAATTCCTGTAATCACTCAGTAGGCATATTTCTGAGAATGAGATCTGAGCCAAGAGCAGAAATCTAATTCAGGATCTCAGACCATCTTTCTTTCTTCTAACTGGTGGCCTTGGGCTCAGACTGACTGACTCACACAAGGAAATGAGTGTGACCTGTACGTTGCTACTGCTGTGTGTGCACGTAAGGGCAATTGAGTTGGTTGATATCTGATGAAATCACTGATGACTTTTTGGTGACCTCAGATGGAAAGGTCATGTTTGAGACCAGGAGTTTTTTTTTCCTGCACAGTGGTCTGTCATAAACAGCAGCACCTCATTTCCACATGCTGGCTCTGCAGGAAACAGCAGCAGTCCAGCATTTTCAAACTTGCCTGTATAAAACTTGGGGTCTGAACCTTTAGTCACCTTAAATCAGTGTAGCTCCCTGGGAATCGAGGGAGCTTTACTTGTCTCCACCAGCTGGTTCTTAAGCAGTAGGCACTGGATACTCTGAGGTGCTGAGTTTTCCTATCCCATGGGTGAATGGGTGTGCTACTTACACTAACTTATGAGCAGCAGAACATTTTAGTAGTAGAGAATGTACAACTAAGAATGAAACATTTATTTTCAGGACTCAAAAATGTTGGTCAGAGAACAATTCATGTGATCTCTTGTCAATTCCTGGAACTTACACGTATCTGATTTGTCTGCAGTTTAGTACCAAGTGAAGAGAGAATTGGGTTCAGCCCCAAATACAACTGCTGATGTTTAGGAATAAAATCGGGGAGTAGCCAGAGAGATGAATTAGGGAAAGACTGAAACCTATCCCTGCTGGCTGCCCAAAGGAGGGACAGTGTGCAAAGTTGAAGGCTGTGGATAGCACAACATAGAAAATAGGTGACAGTTAGGAATGTCAATCTCCTGAACTGTGGGACTGACAAGAAGACGGGGAAATACACCGACCAAAATATATAACCTGCAGCCTATGGCCCCAATAATGTTACCCTTCTTCAACAGTGAGCAGTCCTGCCCCCCGTCTTTGCTTGTCATAGGGCTGACCTGTCTTTCACTTGCAAGCTTTGTAATACTAACAGTGTGTGTATAGACATATTTTTTGGGGGATGACCTACCACTGTTGTTTTCCACTGATCTCACTGGAGCCTAATCCCTGGTCTTCCTTTGTTGTCAGCCAGGCCCCAGTTCTCCATAATGCTGGTGTGGTATGTGGTTGTTGAGTTGGGCCTATTTGTCGTACCTCAGGCCACTCTCCAGTCCTCACTGAGGCTTCTCTCTGCATGCACTAGGATTATGGAGGAGGTGAGAGAGTGCTGACATGGTGATGATGACAAGGGATGAGCCTAAGGTTGAGGGAAAGGATGAGGCTCAATTGGTTTCACAGCTGCTGTAATAATTGCTGTCAGCAGAGGGTTTGCTTAATTTCCTTACATGTTTTGGCCTGCATCATCATATGTTACAGGCCAATTGAAGTAGCGTATGTGACTTTCAACCAGCTAAGAATTTGCCCTCACCTCACACTGCTGCTCTGCACAACATTGCTGCCATTGTATATTCTTCTACTGTCTACACCTTCCCTGGCTCCCTAGGACAGATTGGCAGGTTTGGATGTGGCTCCCTTTCTTACCTGGATGTTGTGTAGGGTGAGTAGTCACAAATCTCCAGTGGTGAAATGTGTTTTGAAGAGTCTGCGAATGGCTCTGAAGGGTCCCTTTTGCATTCTGCACTAACAAATGAAGCTCCTCATGCCGTCAAAGTAAGATTGATAACTCCTCTGACATTTCATATTTAATATTCTGAATATTGAGAGGTGTGGGTTTCCCTTGAGACACCAACCTTTCTGCTTCTCTCTGCCTTTATCTCCAGAGAGCCTGCTGGGAGACTGTGGGGGGTGGGGAGGAAAGGAGAAAAAGAAAAGAAAGACTTGGGGTGGGGAAAAAGGAGAAACATGATATAGAGAAGCTTTTTCCTGTTTTGACTTCATAATCAGTGAGTCTCTCATTTCAGAGCCTGACAAATAGAATTATAGTAATCAGCCACAATGAATAATTCTGTTCCCTTACCCCACACCCCAGCAGGGTAATTGAAATAGGCTTCTAAACTAAAATAAAAATGGTCCTGTTTTTATGGACACTAGAATCTGTGATCTATTTCAGTTGAGAACTTTAGAGAGGTCAGAGCTGGGAGAAGATGAAGGAGAGAAAAGTAGAGCTTAAGCCAACCTGAAGCAGACTTTTCTTTTTAAATTTACCATGAGGCAATCCAGGTATTTGTCTACCCAGGGGTTGCTTGAAGAATGAGAAATGGAAAAAAAATAGTTTCTGATTGCATTTCTCCCATCCCTACTCCTCACTACTTGAGGCTGTGAAAAGAAAAAGTAGTGGCACTTGGGGCAATTGTAGATACCCAGAAATGTAGTTCTGGAACCATCTTTACCATGTGAGACTTGTCCTAGCTCAGCTCACTCTGAAGAGGTTAGCTGAGATCAGTTGTCTGATCCAGCTTGTTAGATGCTGAATGAAGGACCTTAGATGTAGCTTTGTAATTCTACTTTCTGTCTTACTATGCTTGGAAAGGAAATAATCTGCAGTTCCTGCTGTAGCATGTTAATATCTCAGCTGATGTCACCCACTATGACCTCTGTCTCATCAAATCCACCTCAGCAAGAACACAGATGAAAAAGCCTCATGTTACCCTGTTCTGTCTTATCTACTACCTCAGCCAGCCAGATGAGGTGGTCTAAATTCCAGCTAGTCAAGCTGCAACAGGTGGACAGGTGTTTTTAAAGTTTTTTTATTTTCCCAAATGAAATGTGCTGTGCAGCAATGAAGTTTAGACTGGCTGCATCTGGCTGTGATGCTATTTTGGTCCATATTGTGCCTATGGACTCATAGTATATTAGTAAAGGGACCCTGCAGCATTGAAGTCTATGATGGGCTTATCTCTAAGATGCTGCCTGTTCTCTACTATCCCCTTGAAGGTCCCCTCTTCTGGCAGTCCAGAGGGCAAGCCTCTGAGCAGGAAAAAAGGCAGCCATGGCAGTGATAACTTGGGGCATGAGGTGCTCTGTTGGCAGCTCAGTGTTCTTGGCGAGAGTTCCCAGTGCCGCAGCTCAAAAGCTGCATGGTGCAGAATGTCTCCTATGCTGCTGAGCAGTGTTCTACAGATGGGGTACATCTGGCTTACCTTGCAGTAGCTTGGGTGGCCTATTCCCTGTAGCGTAAAAGGAATGTTGTCCAGTGGAGGGGGTGGATTGCAGCCTCCTGTGCAAGAAAAACCTCTTTCTGCAGGCTTTAGCCCATGGCAGACATTCTTTGCTCACTCACAGTAATTCTCTAACTCTCAAGGGACCCATTGAGCTTATTTAACAAAGGTCAGCTAAATTTTCTAGTATCCTGCTGTGAAAGTGGGATTAGCAGAAATCTTATTTATCCTTGGTGTCCACCTACTTGACTGTTTCACTTCAAGCTGCCATGCTGGCATAAGTCTGAACTTGGCGTGGTTGTAGTGGATAGACTCTTAAAGAGCCCACTACATGATGACTTGCAAGAGGTTGTATTTGTACCAGAAGGGCTTGATTTGCTTCCTCACTTTTCCTGGCCTGACTGTCCATGGCTGAGGCTTGCTATGTTTTGAATCGCTCACTTTTTTCATCAGTTTATATGTTTATAGGCAATTAGGGCCAATTTTGAGCTTAAAGAGGACTTGTTTTCAAATGCACTAGAAACAGTTGTGGCTCAGTGTGTGGTTTCTGCTTAAGGAATGTTCCATGAATTGAGTTTGTCTCTTCTGTTTTCATTGCTGCTCGTCATGTACTGGCGGCCCCATCTCAGCCGGGGAGTCTGTGGTTGTAGGGACTATGTAATGCATGACAGGAGGCAAGAGCTGCACTGAAGATTGTGCAGTCTAAATGGCCATGGCTGCCAGGTTTGCAAGGATGGTGTTCTGGTTTTCTCAAGCAGGGCTATGTGACTCATGTCATGTAAGGTCTTATTTTCAAGCATGGACTCTTCCAAGGGTGTGTTATCTGAAGGTGTAGGTTGCATGACAATATGATAGTCTGGTTCTATTATGGTTAAAGTTAAGTTCTGTGTAATAGATGTTGTTGTTTCTTGGCCTTTGGCCTGTCAGAGCCATGCCTTCTCCTTCCTATCATCTCTCATACCTCCTTTAAAAGATCACTTGTTCTGAAAGATATTTTTGTCAGTGCGAGAGGGAGAGGAGGAAAATGCAGCTCTGAAGATACAGCTTCCACTATCCATAACTCTGATTGATCTAATGTTTGGCTATGGTGAGCATAGACTGGGTTGTCTGAAAGGGTAGTCATCATACTATGTACTTGCCTCTCCCTAGAGACTTGATCAGGATGACTCTTGCTTGGAGAAGGGCATCAGAACTCAGGGGTGGGTAGGATATCCCTGGGTTTTGGAGTCCAGTCTTCTTGAGAGACAGTGTCAGCCAGTGGGTCAGATGTATATCCCAGAAAGGGCCACAGAAATCTGTATGTCCTGACTGCTGTCAGACCCTTCCCCAATCCTCTGTGAAGTCTACTGTGCACCAGGCTTGAAGCCACAGTGATGAGAGCAGGAAAAATCAAAGGCTGGTCCATACATCTAGTGGGCAAAAACATCCTGGTGGTCCCAGACCACACTTTGCTTTGCAGAATAAAGTGAAAGCATTCCCCTCACCCCAGCAAAGGTGACCTAAAAAATGTAAATAGCATAGGGATTTAAATCATCACTAGCCTCATCCTCTCAACTGACCTTCCTTACCTGTTCCAAGCCTCTCTGCCCGGTCCTGCACAGGGAACCAGCATGCTGCAAGAGCTGTGGGGGCTTTAAAGTAAGAGATATTCATCTACCATTCTGTGTGCAGACAGTCTTTCCTCTGTGATGAGTTATTCTATTTCATGGTTCACATTGGGATGCTTCCTGCAGCCCATGGACTGTCTTCTTCTGTCTAGCAGCAGACGAAAGAAAGGAGACACACAGCATCAAGAAAGAGAGGAAGGTAAAGGAAAAGCAAAAGGGAGAATACGAGGCAGGAGGAATTTTTTTTTCTTTTCCCTTTCCCTTTTTTCATTCTTCCTGTGCTCTGCCTGTTCCTGTCAGAGCTGCTGGAAATTGTTACCGACAGATCGAGTGTCTTCCAGTTTCTGTGTCAGGGAGTTTTGCCGATTCTATGAACCATGCAAAAGAGGGGTCAGGCAGGAGAAGGGGAGAGCAAGAGAATGACCAATTCAGCAGAGCTCTGGCTTTATCACTGATCTGGTCAGGTTCACTGGGTTTTAACTCCATGAGCCAGTCAGGCTTAGAAACTCACACCTTTGTTATCACCTTTCAAGAGGAGGGAGTGGAGTTGTGTCAATTCTCTGGGGTCATCAAGAGAGGCAGGCCAGAGATCATCTCCTGTAGCAGAAGCTGCCTTGCCCTCACCCTCCACAGCATGCCAGACACTTGGATGCTGTCTGTCAAGATTTATCACCATTTATTACCTTATAGATCAGAGTGGGGACAAAGGCATATTGGAGGAGGTTTTGGGTTCTGTTTGGCCCTACTGTGGTGGCTTAGGGTAGGGAGGACCATGAAAGGAGCAAAACTTGTCAGCACCAGATTTGATTGCTGTTTTGGTCCAGGTCAAAACTGAGCTCTCAGACCATGGGACCTCTTTTGATTCTGCCATGCATTCTCATGGTAGGAATACAGGTTGTATCTGTACAGGTCTATAGACAGACCACCTACTGACTGTCCCTCCAAACACCTTGTGTGCAGCAGCTTAAAACTTATCTTGATCTGCTTGGCCATGAGCTCCTGTGCCTGGTGCTCTTGTGCGCCCAAGGTCGCTATACTCAAAAGGGTGTGATGCAGGCTATGTTCTGCCAAGGAGGGACCTTGTGGTCTTGTACCTGCTTGCATGACCATATCCCATTGCTCTACCTGCATGTGAAGATTATACTAGACCTGACAGGATTGTCAGTCATGCTAAAGGCGGCAACGGAAAGGTGAACGACAGTCCCTGGGAGGAACAGACTGAACAGACATCAGGTATGAGAAATGAAATAATATCTTTGGAGACTTTGCTGAATCTCTTTCTGTGTGCAAAAATCAGGCCCAGGAAGCCTTACAGCAGTGAGATGCCTGGGCAATTTCTTCTTCTAGAAGCTGGAACCTGGTAGCCATGACAAGTAGTGTCTTATGGGGAATATATTATTGCAATGGAAAGTCATTTTTTGGAGGCTTAGGCCTGACTAAGTTTGTGTAGGCTTGGGAGGTCTTTACTTAGTTGGAATCAAGTCTCTGTTGATCCAGATTAGTTTGTTAAATCTATATATCTTGCTTCCGCTCACTGCTAAAGCTTTGCTCTGAAGTTATTGCTAACACGTGCAGGCTCTAAAAAAAGTTTTTATCTGCCTGCAGAAGTAAGTTCTGTATCATCACAACTATTTGCTGAGTGAAGGTATAGAAGCTGAAATAGAATTGCTCAGTAGAAGAGAGAAGCTGTAAGCCTCTTGGGCTTTCAGATTCTGTTCCCTTCCTGGTTGACAGGGACCACTGAGCTGTTTGTGCCCCTATTTTCCTCTCCAGAAGGGATCTGCTGTGCCCCCTCTGCTCCAAAGAGGCTACAAAAACTGTTCTCCTCTGCAACCAGTCAGGCTTACCAGCTCAGGAAGGATGTCCACAAGAGGCCCTCCAAAGCATGTGCCAAAGACCTGAGGTCCCCCCAAGCACTGCAGTGTTCTGCTCAACTATTGAGCTGTTGGAGTAGGAAGGCAGAACACGCAGCCAGTGCCAGCTCTGGGGACAGTGAAATTAGGGAATGACATGCACATTTTGGTGGTGGCTTTGGCAAGGACAGTGCTGAATGTGGAAATTCCAGAGTACGTGTACAAATAGCAGTGGGGCTGGTGCTCGTCCTCAGGCCGATAGGAACTGGCTTTCCTGCTTACTGCTGGCCAGTGCTATTCCATCACCTTGCAGAGTGTGCAAGATGTTGGCTGGGTGTAAGTCAGTTTAAAAAATAGCTTGTGGTGCTTCAGCAAAGGTTCCTGGAGTTCAAAAAGTGCACTGTGAAGCTCTTGGGCAGAAAAGTGTGTGAGGGGGAAAGATATAACGCAGTGGGTGTGATTTGGTCCAGGTCAGCAACAGAGTTTGTAAATGGTCCCAGACCTCCTGACTCTGAAGCTTCTCATCTTTCTTAAGGTTCATCTCCCTTGGTGATTGGTCACTCAGCTGTCACTGGGTGAGAATATTCTGGAGTGGGATTCCCACTAGGGAACTGTATTTCCACATGCTCTTAGGCTGTGTCGTCTGAACAGAAGTTAACTGCATTATGTGTGAGAGGGGTGGCCTAAAATATCAGCAAAAATATTATAGTGATGGGCTGTCTGCCAGTTGGAACCTTTTTTCTTCAGTTCTGTTTCTTTTGCCTTCACATTCCTTAAACCACCCCAGAAGGCGACAGACTAATATTTCTTGCTAGAAGAAAAGGTTCTGTGGGGTTTTGGGAAGAGGTTTTTGTTTGTCTCTCTCATTGCCTGGGCTGGCCATTGTCAGCAGGAGAAAAGAGTTGGGTTCAGTACTTGGAATGGAAAGAGCAGGTGTTTGAGGTGGGTTGATAAATCCTCAAGGGATTTGTGACCCAGGCTTACAGAGGTTTTGGGCAGTTTGTTCCCCTTCCTGCAGGGATGTCACCCTTACTGATGGCTTCTGTGGTGCACTGCTGATTCCCATTTATGTTGCAGAGTTTCAGAGGTGTCCAATATCCTGGCTACTGAATATGTAGAAACTGAGGAGACAGCGCTTGAATGTGGGTAGTTGTGGGCAACACTAAGGATAATTTGATAAGTAAATGGTCCTTTAATTTAGATTCTTGTTTCTGAACGACTTGGGGTTTGGTTTTTTTTTCCCCCCCAAGCTTTTTCTTCACCATGAGAAGACCACAAAGTGAAAGATGAGGTTTTAGTCTACTCACTTGTTTCCAATGCTCTTCATGCTGACTCTGGTATCTAAGATCTGGTAACTGTGCAGGGAAAAAGAGACTGTCAGCAAACATCCAAAACATGACAAACCTTAAGCAGTTGAGATTCAGTACAAAGCACATAGATGCCTGTTCAATTCCATTGTTATCGGCTTCGTATTTCATGTGCTTTCTTCTCCTGTGCTGATGTTCTAACTATTTTCATGGGGTTGCCCAAAAAATTTCAACTGGACTTGTTTTTAGAAATACAGGCTTTGGGTTTCAGACCGTGTTGGTGAGCAATGCAGGGAGGAAGGAGACAAGCAGCCTTTGGTGGGAGTCACCAAAGTGTAGATACTGAAGGTGCCTCTCAATGGTGCTGTCTTCTGAGTTGCGGGATCATGAGCAACAGTGACGTTGCACATAGAAAGGGTGCATCTGGATGGCCTGAGCACTCACTGGCTGAACCAGCCCTAATAGGTCTGGAAGGAGCGTGTGCACAGCAGTTATGAAGAGGAGAGGGAGAGACCTATGGTGTGTATTTTTAAGATGGGGGGACTTTTATTATATGGCCATTACAATTAGCAGAGGGGGCGTTTGTCCTAAGTGTGTGTGAGAGGAGGGGGGAGTCCAGGAGGGGAAAGAGCTGGCTGTGATGGGAAGGAAGGGAGGGTGCCCTGACCTCTCCTCATAGCCCTGACTGTGTCCCCATCTGAAGGTCTGGCATATCCACTCTCACTACTTAATGATAGTGACATTACCCATCCGCCCAGCATCGCGGGGCTTTTGTCTTCATTCAGGCAGAAATGAAGTTCTCCTGGGCGCACTTATCAATCACTGCAAAGCTCCAGCTGTTCCGGAGCCTTTGGATCGACTTCAACAGCCGTGCTTACAAATTGTCTCTGAATAGCACCGAGCTGAGACCCCCTTTTTTGTCATTGTCTTCCGACAAATGTTTTTTTTCGGCAGCCTTTCGCAGACGTTGCCGGCTGCCTTCTGCCGCGGTGATTGAAAACAGGCCTGTTTTGCATTCTCCTGTCGGAGTCCGGGGTTCAGGGAGCTGTCCCTGAGTGCCACTCCAGCGAGTGCCGTGCCAAAGACAATTACATGCATAGTTTTGCTGATTGCATTAAAATCATTAGAATGAAAGATTCTGAAATCGTACATTAAGGGGGGAAATTAGAAAAAGCTTCAGAGACAGACAGCAACGTCCCCAAAGTGAGGGGAATACAATTAGCTCAAATTGTGTTACATACACACAGACTAGGAGTAGCTCCTGTAACAAATGACCTTATTATTGCTGCTCACTCCCTCCCTCCATTCCTTTTTCTCTCCTTCACTCCCTTCTCATTCCCTTTTCCTTTTTTGTTCCTCTGAAACTTCTTTGGCCAGCACCACTGTTCTCCTTAATCTTCCCTTCACTTCTCTCCCCTTCTGTCTTGAGAAGTGCCTGGGAAAGGGCAGTTGTGGGATCCCGGGAAAGCAGTACTTTGCTTTTTGCGCTCTTTGCAGGGCATTTAAGAGGAAGTGAGCAAGTGCAAACTCCAGGAGTTAATTTTCAGCTGAGAAAGAAAATTTGCTCTCCTGGGGAACAAGGAAGTTCATGACTCCAAAAGCTTTGTATGTGCACCAGCCATCAAGAAGATCAAAGCATTCAGCTGTCTAGCTGTACTCCTTATCCAATGTCAAGAAAGAAACTAGTAACTATGCCTGAGGTGGGAAATGTTCCTGCATACCACAAGTACCAGCGTGGCAGGAGGTGCAGAAAGGTTAATTCTTGAGGGTAGAATGATGCTTCTGCAGTACGAATTCTGGGTTGTTGGAATAACAATCATATTATGCCAGGATTTATGGGTCAGCCCCTTTATCATCCTGTAACCATGCTAACAGAGAGCAGTCAGCCACCTCTGAGTGCCTTACCTGTGTCATTTTCCTCAGCTGGTAGTCAATGTCTTAACTGGAAAAGCAGTTGTGTCACTCTGCGCTGTGACATTCTACAGCTTCTCTTGGGGTAGTTATGGTTCAGGCTGGGGGAGCTTTTCTGTTTCCAGTGTACCAGGTTTTAGCAGTCAGTGTCAGCCTGTGCATTAACTTTCCCTGCTTTGCTCCTGGTACTTTCACTCACTCAGGATCTTTGTGTCCCGCTATAACTTTATTCACTGTAGACCTTGTCTTTGTGTCCACTTGCTACTTCCAAAGAGTCTGGATAAGCTATACAGGTTCTGCTGAAATGTACATTGAGACATGGAGCACAATGGCATACGTGTGGCAATGAAGCAGCACCGCTGGTCCAGGCTCCAACTCCTGCCTCCCCGTTTCCGCTGCTCAGTGGCATCCTGGGCTGTACTCAGCTGGCCTAAATTCCACCCATATTTCTGTGCCAGGTTCCTTTCAACTGACTCTGGGTCTTCAGAGGAGCTGATGCCAGTAGGCACCTCTGCACTAAGGGATCTGAAGACATCTATGCAGTGTCCTATTGTTATCAGAGTGGGTTTTCCTGCTGTCCCAGTATATGCCTGACTTTAGTCTTTAATTCTGCTTTCTGGAATGTAGGGTATTGTCTTTCCTCTCAGTTTATGCTCCAGCCCAGGATCTTCTCCCTGACAAGAACTGCTGGGGCAGACTTAGGGGAAAGCTGTAACGAAAGGGAAACCAGCTCTAATACTGCCTTGATGTAATTAGGTGCGTGGAGCAATCTGTGTCTCAGGGATACCGGAACTTGAGGTGGTATCTTTGTATTAGTAATGTAACAGTCATTCAAATTACTGTACATTGACAAGGCACTGTATAAATGTCACATATGATGTGCTTACTTCTCTTAAGAGATTTCAGTCTCAGATTAGATGTGACAAAGAGGGAAATAGTATGTCTACTCATGTAAAAGTTTATGGGGAGGAAGGAGCAGGGTAGGTTGGTGAGGTAATGGGTCAGGGACCATGGTAAGTATAAAAAACAATAATAAGGGGAAAATGAAGTTAAGAATGAGGAAAGAGTTAAGGGAGCTGAGTATATATTAGTGGAGTGAAGATGGTGGAAGATTTTAGTTGCCTTACTAATGTGAATCAAAAGTGTAGATGGACTGTGTGGGACAAGTGGAGGCATCCAGGAGGTGAGAGGATGGGGGTGTGAAAAGGGGAATGAGTTTTTTTTTTTATGGTAGGGCAGCACAGACTGTATACAAATGTAATGGAGGTGAAGAAACCAGGCAGGAAAGGAAATCAAGCTAAGAAGACCTGTTAATGACAGGAAAGGAAGTGCTGGGGTTAGTGGCTTTCAGGAAGAGAGGGGTATGTATTTTAGATAAGGGGAATTGGGTGTTGGAAATACAAGAAGAGATGCAGGCTTGAGCAGCATAGAGAGAGAGAAGAGGGACAGATGAGGCTGAGGGGAGGAAAGGAGTCTGGCTTGCTCAAAAGTCCAAAGGGAATCTGGAGATTCAAAGTAAAGGAACAGAGTGAGCTTGTGGAGCCCAAAGATGACTTTAAAAACATCTTCAGAGAAGTGGGATGCTAGAAAACTGCAAATCTTCAAAGATATATCAACAGCTAAGACTCCTCTCAGTAGAACAGGACCTGACTGAAGACAGATGTCCCTTATGGGGATTTCTCTTGCTTTTGTTTCAACTTAACTTGCAGGACGAACAACCAGGAGTCAGTGGAAGTTCTCAGTTACCCCTACTCACTTTAAGGCATCTTCTTCCTTGCCTTCTTTTGTGGCCAGTCTGCTTTCTTCCTGGTGACTATTAGGCTGTCAGGGATGTTGTGAACTTTTGGTTTTGCAAATGCCAGCAGACCCCTTTGTCCATATGAGGTGAAGACTAACCTTGGCTCTTTCAGAGGGTGGTAGAAGACACTCATTCACACCAGCCTCTCCCTCAGGTTGCCTCTCTGCAGGTTGCTGTCATGTGCAAATAGTCTACTTACACATGCCATGTTTAAAAATGGGAAGGTTGTAGTATTCAAACTCTGAGGTGAAGCAGCAGAAAGATCAGGTTGTATGGATGTAAGACTCAGATGTTTGAGACTCAGTAACTAGCTTCCAAGCCAAATTAATATTCATGAAATGATACCAAGCAGAACGTAGAGCAGTGCCATCAGAAGATGCTCTTGGACTCTTCTCCACTGTCTGGCCTATGTCTGATCCCTTATCACAATGTGCTCTTCAAATTCGAGATCCTATCTTGCTCTCACCCACTGCAGACAGATTTTATAGATTTTTCTGAGAATACATAACTTTCTGTAAGATACCTTCTTTCCATCAACACGAGAGGAGATCTGAAAAAAATGAGTCTCCCACGGCAAAGTTAGCCTGTCTGTACACCTGTCTGTCCTGCCAGAGATCCCACTGCTAATTTTGATATGGCTTGTGAAGGTGGCCAACTGAGGGGGACGTATGGAAGGGGACAGGCCGAAGTGTGTTGGGGCTGACAAGGGCCTGACTTGAACAACTTCAACAGTCTTTGGATCAGGCCTTTAATGACTGTTTGCATGTATGAGGGCTGGTGTGAGTAGGCTGAGAAGGGATGTGGTCTATGGCAGGATCACTGCAGAGAAAGGATGGTGCTTTACTGGGGGTGGAAAATGGAATTGTCACTGTGGAATGAATGAATTGTACAGTTTCTCTTTTGTAACCCAGGGAATAATTAAGATAGATGGGTAGATGAATTAGCTGTCCTGCAAGGTCAAAAGTGGATTGCCTTATTACTCTATTATTTCACCGTTGTGGAACTATCACCACTAACGCCTTTTTCATGATATTTTGTACATGGCACCAAAAAAAAAAAAAAAAGGAAAAAAGAAAAAAGGGGGGGAGATACAAATTGATCGTTTGCTGGCGAAATCAGTCTTCGTCATCGCCAGCAGTGCTTGGATTAATGGGATTGAAGGCTGCTGGAGGTTCAGCCAGAGAGACGGGCGGAAAAACAAGAGAAATTGGTTTGCACCCCTGGGAATGGAATTGATGTGACTTGCGCAGAGCTGCTGCAGCAGTGGTGACTGCTATGCTGTTTTTTTAAAAAAAATCCCACAAACAACAAACAAACAAAACAAAAACCCCAAACCCAAAAGGGAGATGGGAGAACAAAATAAATCCCTAGCTGGAATACTGGGTCATTAAAAACATGGGTGGTAACCTTCTAGTGTGTTTGGGAGCTTCAGGAGAGTACATTTACTAGGAGCCTTTAGGAAATAATAGAGCACAGTCTTTGTGAAACACAGCTGCTTTCTCATGGTCTTCTGCTATTCCTGTGGGGCTTTAAAGATGATGTTTGGGACAAGCACCGGAAGCTGGACATTACTCCCATTACTGGCAAATACTCTTCAATCTACTTAGCTGGCCATGGAGATCTTCCAAATGGGTAAAGACCATCATGTGGACATAATAAAAGTAGAGGAGACCAGCAATAGTCATGGTTGTAGAATGACAGAAGCAGGCACATGTCAGTTTAGATCACTGTGACTTTGACCTGACAGTCATGGAAAGAAATATGGTGGAGAGGCAAACTGCAGGTCGTCTTCACACTTCCAGTGCAAAGAGGTGGCTCAGAAATGCTTGCTTGCTTCTGAATTTGTTAGGATTCTAGTAAATAAGAATTGGATAGGTTTGGACTTCTGAAGGGAAGGCAGCTCATTTTACTCACAAGAAGTCCTGCTTATGCTTGGCATTGTGGCTATAGATGATCACATCTTCCTCAAGCACCACGAGCAATGGCAGAGGGAACCCATGTCCATGTGCAGTCAGTGTCAAGGGTCTTCCCTGTCAACATACATTCTCTTTGTGTTTGGCCAGTGTTAGCAGGTGGTGGTGCAGGGTAGATGCAGCACAAAACTCGGAAGTGCTGAAGTTAATGCTATGCTTGACTACTCTTAAGCAGTAGCAGGCACAGCGTTTATCTGATCAGCTTAAAGGCAGAGCCATTGAAAATGGCTTTCCAAATGTGGGGCTGGACCTGAGGAAGATGAAATCAACATAAGTGTTTTTGTGTGAACTGGATGTCTGGTGGATTGCTTCCTCAGAAATATTTTCTTTTTGTCCTGCTACCATTTCGTCAACAGTGATGTCAGTTATGGGGCAAACTAGCTGTGATATGCAAAGAGGGAAACCCAGATGTTTCTGAAAACTTTTCATGTGGTTGAAGACTGAAAATATCACACTGCACAGCTGTGTCCTATCCACAGGGAGTCAAATAAAAATGGGATGTGGGTTCCCAACTCATGAGTAGCTCTGGGAGCATTCCCCATAAATGAGACTATCCGCAATGTAATAGAGTATAGGGTGAATTTCCTCTTTGCTTTACCTTTGTTTCCTGGGCTACACTCTTGATTGAGAGATATTTTAAAATTGGCTATGAGCTCCTGGCCATTTGTATGTTTTCTAGTCTTGGAGAGCAGAAGATGCTCCCCTATTGATGATTACATTACTTTTTTACAGACTTATAAATCCAGAATAGCACAAAAATAGAATGAAGACTTCTAAGGTATAATACAGCTGTGAACTGTGTTCATCTCAAAGACACATTAATTCTGAAGTCTAAAGAAGGCAATTTCTATCTCGGACAACCAGAGGGTGGTGTTTGGACAGGGCTTTGGTGGAAAGCCTGACCTTCCTATTCAAGATGTCACTTGATAAAGGAAATATTTAAAAGAAAAATCATAAAGTGGGATGTGCATCCCAAAAATCTTCTCAGCATCTTTTACTCTTTCTTCTGTGCTTAACACACAGATAGAAAAGACTGGGGGAGAGGAAGGGGAGGACTGAGAAACTCCTTTTACAGCCCTATGAACAGTGCAGAAGCAAGACCTTGATGCAAAACATTACGGTGTTTGCATCAGGCAACTGGCTCTGAAGATAGTCAGGGTGAGCTGAGCCTATTTACTAGCAGGAAGCACAGCTGCCACACAGGGCCACTGCAGTTTTCTGCTCTCAGATCTGCACTGTGGATCTTGCCTTCTGCTTTCCTGATGAGAAGTCCTCGCATGTCTGAGGGGCAGGTCCATCTCTGAGCACGCTTTCTGAACTGTGAGTTGCTATGCTAGGTAAAGAAATTTTTTAACCCTTGTGTGCTTTAGATGAGCTTCTTATTTTTGCTGATCTGATTTGCATATAGGATTTTCCAGAACATCTATTACTCTTGGTTTTGACCCGAACTTTTTTTTTTCCTGCGTTGCAAAAGGCAAAGTGCTAAAGAATTTCTGAGCTACAGCTGCAGCTTATAGTTGTAACTATAGCTTATACCTAACTCAAAAGTGAAACCAGTGAGGAAGATCTGTCCTACAATGTGAGCCTGAGTCCTGGCTCAGAGATCTTGAGCCTTATAGTCAGAAATAGAGGCATGTAAATGCAGTGGATGGTTACCTAACCATAGGCTGTGTTATGTATGATGGTCCGTGGTTTTATGGACTGGCATTTGCCAGGAAGGAGCAACCAGCAGGAAAGGCTGTGCTCTAACACTGCAGGTCTATGCAACTGTGATGTGACCTGGGAAGGCCACTACCATGAGCTTCTACTCCACCCTTTACTAGAGGTACTTGGATTGGCCACTTCTGCAGAATTCCCCACTGTCAATGTCCCTATCTCTGTTTTACTTTGGATGATGAAAGAAGAAAGCTGGCTTGTCTCCCAACAGGCAATGACATGTGTTGGCATCACATGGATCTCTGTGTGCCTTATAGGTGTAATTACAAGCACCAGAAGAAGGGTTTTGAGACAGATATGTGAGTACTTCACACACAGTTCCACATATATATGGCAAAATAAAGGAGTAATTCCTGTTGCTGGTTTTGTAGCTCTGACCACTGACTCTGCGCCTGTCATCAGGTAAACAGTGTTTTGGCTGAAAACTACATTTTTAACTAAGAACAGTGATTCAGGAAAACTTTAAATGTTGTGNTGATTTTTCCTGTTACATTGGTTATTTAGAGCTGTAAGTGCAACTTTAAAGAGGAAAAGGAAGTCTAATACTAAACTAAAAGGACTAGTAAATCTGTACATTGTGGTTTCTCTGAAACACTTTACAAAGACAAAACTTGTCAAGACTGAGCCTTCTTCTCTTTTCCTCCATTTTCAGCATACTTTTTTTTTCAAGTGTGTGGTTTTACACTGGAAACTTATGGGGGGAGACAGCAGGTAGTATCAAGTAGATTGGAGTGAATCTGTCCTCAAAGCTGATAGAAGTTTGGTCTTGGAAATCCATAGTTTTTAAAACTGTTCCTATGAGGAATAAAGTTTTTCTCTGAAGCTGAGGCTTTCATTCTATCAGCTAATGTAATCAGGTATGCTTGAACTCTGATGAAAATCAGTGCATTTACACCACAGTTGATTTTTCTTCTTTAACACAAGCACTAAGTTTTCATCCTTTCATGTGCCCTTCCTCCTACAGCATTTGCATACTTCATTGTGTGTCTGAATTCGACCTATCAGTGATGGTAACTGCTGTTATTATTGTTATGGTCTTGCTAAATCAATGGGTATTAAGTTAAACCAGGATAAGTGGGATAAAGTGAACAGAAAAGGTACTGAAAATACAATTCTGAACTCAATTGCACCTTTGAAAGCTGAAGTAGGCGCTGGATCTGCTAGGTTGCAGACTCTAGTTATCATCTATGGGAAATTAAAGGTATTATTTTTACCACTGGAGGGCTCCCATATTTTTCCATTAATGCAACAGAAACATATTGAAAATGACCAAAACTCAAGTGATGAAAGCCATGAAGTTTGGACAAAGTATGTTCCCTGTGTCCCCCCATATGCACACAACCTTTGACAGAAATGAGGGTAACTGTTGTATTTCTGGTTTGACAAAAGGACAGGGCAGACCATGTGATGAAAAGACTCTAATTTGGTGATGGTAGCAACAAAGTAGTATGAAAAATATGAAACTTTTGTCACTGAATGAAAAACTCCAGATTCTTAGCTGGGGGGAAACAGGGGGATGGGGCCAGGGCTTTCAGCTCAACAAAGCTTTGTGAGGGTAATGTGGAGACACCAAGCTATGTGAGGTGAGAGTGCAGCCCAAGAGACAATTGGTCCTACACAGAAGCACCGTTTAACATGCATAAGTCTCATTTGTAGTGAAGCATATAGGCTGTGTTTGGATGAACGTGTGTGCATTTCACCCTTTGAAGAGGCACTCAGTTTCATGTGTCATTCCTCTTTATGCCACTGACAGCTCACTATAGATATTGCTCATGATCTGATGGAAGAATCTAGGTGGACTCTGTGCATGCTCTGAAACAATTATTTTGCTGACTTGGTTACATGGTCCTGGGAAAAATAGCCATGTAAATTTGTGCATATTGTACCAGCTGCATACAATAAATAAAATCAGTCAATGTAACAGGAATGTGCAGGACAACTGGCAGCATCAGTGAATATCAATATGGATCCTACTAAATTCTGCCAGCAAAGACTTTGGCCACAGGAGAGCAGGAGAAGCAGATTTTGCAACTTCAGATGAGAGAAGGAACTAATTTTTTAACATCTATTTGACTCTGGAAGTGGAGTGTAAGGGAGCGAGCACATAGTTCAAGCTGGGATCTGGTGAGCAGCATGAAAAGGGCACTATACTATGTAAAGGCATTATTGTCATATAAGGAATGGCTTCAGTAGGATGAGTTGGGGCACTTAGGTGTTCAGGCCCCTTTTCCAAAGTGTAGTTTGGCACATGCAGTTCAGGAGTTGTTGTAACAGGAAGACAACATAGGGATATGCTCCAAGGCAGTGTGGTAGTCTCCTGATAACCAGCAGTGTTTCTGTGCCTTGACCACAAAGTCATCAAGACCATTTAATGCTGTGCCTCTCCACATATCTGGGGAACCCCAAATTCTTGCTGCTACTTTCCAGAAGACAGCAACACAAATGTGCTTAGATTGATTCTGAAATCTGTACTCAGAAATGCCAAAGCAGGAAAGTCATTTGCTTAGAACCCTTTTTTTTTTTCTTTCTGAACAAAAGGTAGGTATGGAACAACCTGAAAAACATTTGCATTTCATTGCATTTTCTCAGGGAAAAATGTTCTGAACAAGTCTAAATATTGTGCTTCTCTTATCTTTTAACAGAATACCTGTATTCCTTAATGAAAAGTATGATAATTTTAACACTTAACGTTAACCCCTCCCAAACTTAAAGAAAAAATATTTCAATTTTGAGAGAGACATTTTTATACTTAGGCCAGTATAGACATACATATTACAACCTTTTGATAAGGCTATTTTGGAAATATTTTCAGACACTGAGGAAGGAAAATCACAGTAAATTACCCTTCTTCCCACTTGCTTCTCAAATTATTTTGCAGCTAGTACTGAAGCAAATGTCACTGATGTGCATGTATAAGTTACTGGTAGTCTTAAAGGTCTCTTGCTACTGGTCTAATACATGGCTTTGAACACATCAATCAGCCTCACTGTGAATTAGTTTCTTTAATTTGAATATGATTATCAGAAAAATTAAGCCTGGAATTAGCATCATGAGATGAACCAATCCATCTCCTTACCCTAGGGCAAGACGTATTCTACCTCAGATGAGTATTTTATAAGTTTCTAGCTAATTTTCTGTCCTTAAAATCTTTCAGTGATGGAGATACCACAGCATCCCTACAGCAATCTGTTCTGTACTTTACTAGCCTCCAGCACTAGTTCACAGGTTTACAAACTTTGTCCTCACGCCTACTGTGGATTTTGCTGCAGTTTAAGCCTTGTTCTCTTCTCCATGTTGGCATTTTTGTCCAGTATTTTACCTACTAGGAAGATGTTTCTCCTAAGCCTTCACAATCTCTAGACTGAACACCTCTAGTTCTTTTCACCTTTATAGGTCATGCTTTCCAGGTTTTGGACCAGTCATACTTCTCCTCACAAAGAGCTCTTATTTTCCACCTTCTTTCTTGAACTTGGGGTCCAGACCTAGATTTAATATTCCAGCTGAAACCACACCAACGCAGAGAGGTTTGATATACCTGGCCATCTGTGCTCCTCTTTAAAGTGTCCATAAGTGAGTTTGGTTTATGTTTGTTTGTTTTTTCCCTGAACGAATGATGAATTTGAACTGATGACTCTGGTTCAACTTGAGCTTTTTCTGCAGAATTTCTGCCTCACTTACTGTTCTTGATCTTATATTTGTGCCATGGATTACTCTGCCAAAGTGTGGCAACTTGTTTGTGTCTGTGTTCATTTACATCCAAGGAAATATTAAATAACTCATTTGCACAGGAATTGAAGAAGGCACCTCAGCTGTCCTGTTGGAATTTAAATAGGGAGGAACTTCCCTGCAGGAACTTGGTAATGCTGGAAAATGTGTCTGGTCTTTCCAATATGGGGAAAGAGTTATGACTGTAAAAACCAAGTATTTGAGCTTAGGGGCTCTCCTGATCAGCACCCACTAGAACTGCCCAGAGCCAATCCGTTGTGAATGGAGTCAGTGCTTGAGTACAGCCATGCGGTTTCTGTCAACACTGCATGGTTTTTGCAGATTTCCTATCCAAAATCAACCTAATAACGAGTCTCTTGAGCTAATAAAATCATAAAAGGTTACAGAACAAAGTGGCTTGTCTGTAGGCCAGGTAGCATGATTAACAGTAGGCACTTAATTGTTTCTGATGTATTCAACATCAGCATTGGAATGGATTATTGCCTTCTAGCCCAGATTTACTGTTGACAACATACCATAGCATACCACTAAACTGTCTTGAAGGTGATTTCTAGCCAGTACAATATCATGCAAAGGCATTGCTATGGTATTTTGTGGAGAGAAAAAAAAAAAGAAAGAGAAGTCAATGGTATGCCTTAGCTCACCAGCCATATACCTGCAGTGTGTCCTGGAAGGTGGTGGCCTAAAACTGCTGCAGGTCAGTGTAACTATGCCCCAGTTATGGGGAAACGAATCAGATAGCTTTAGTTTTTATTCTTAGTAAAAAAGGGGGATGATGTGAAACAGACACAGTATTTCATGTAAAAATCCCCTATGTTTTCCTTTACTTTTTCCTGGTTTTTGACATTTTTCATTAAATGAGAAAAAAGTCTTTTTAGAAGTTCTCTCCCATTCTTTTACTTTCTCATGAAAATGCCATTTTGGGACAACCTAAGCCTTTAGATTTAACCAAGAAAAGGACATGTTTTGTCTCAGCCATGCTCAGCCCATTTGCTAATGTTGGTCCTTTTTTACGCAAAAGAAATAGTTTTGACAGATAGCCATGAAGTAATGTTTGGAGGACATTGAACTTCAGCATTTTCAGAGCTATTTCAGAGTTACCTGTATTTTCCAGCTGAAGTGGTCTGTCAAATTCATTAGAGGGTTTCTGGAATTTTCTCCTTATTCTTAAATATCACCTAGTAGGGATGTGGGGTGAAATAACTCCCTTGAATCCAGTAGAAGAGAAATCAATGCACTTTATAGTCCTTGTCTCTCTAGTTCACTATTCAGAGTAACTTACTGTTGTGGTTCACTGTCCACCAGCATTTATTACACAGGACTTAGTCTTGTTGGTTCTTGTAGGGTGGGGGAATATGAAGGTCCTGTGCTGAGTATAATCATTTCTGTGCCTTGGCTTCCCAAATTCCCATGGCCAGTTTGCTACCAGGGAAGTTTGTCTGTCTGTGGCTTACAGGCCTTGATTGGCAGTGACTGACAGATGAAGTTTCGGGTTGACTTCAATGCAAATCCAATTTTCCCTCTTGATTAGTGCTTCTTGAGTACTGTCTTGCAACAGTGAAGCCAGTGTGATTTACTGAGTGAATTTACACTTCAGTGATGTGGCAAGAGCTATGGTAATGAGTGAAAGCCAGCTTAGATGAGCAGCAATACTTCTTCCACTTTCCACTGTGACACCCTCCCACCTGGCTGAAATTGCCATGAGGGCCACATGCTGTTGTTGTGTGTTGGAAAGGCTCTGGGATCTGAGCTCTTCTCTCAAGGTCTGTCACCTCTCAGCATCTGTGATGGTGATGTACCACTGGCAGTTTTGTGTGTGTTGTTTGACCACCTTGGGTGGAGTCTTGGGACTCCCATCTTTCTCCTGTGCAGTGTTGCTGAGCTGGGATCATCCCTTATCACTAGAGGAAAAAAAAGTAGCATAGTGAACTTGTCATTCCTGCTTCCCCTTTCTCCCACTGCTACATGGACTGATGGCCAAACTGACCTGCTAGGGTTTTTTGATTGAATTGTCCAGTATTTACAAAAAATAAGATAAATTTTGAGTAAAATTTCTGGGACTTGCCAAAACTCAGCTTGTTGTGACCAATGTGTTTTCAAAACATAATCTATTTGTTCCTGTGTTAATTAGCCAAAAATATCCTGGAAGTGATTTCTGAAGTATGTTTTTACAAGATAAGTTTTTAAATCAGTTTTTTCTTCTTGGGGGGGAAAAATCTCCAACCCTTTGCTTACTGCACATTTTACTTTAGAGTGGTATTCTGTTGTTTGTCACATCTAATGCTGAAATGCAGGTCGTCAACTCTTGCCTTAAAGTAGACCTGCTTTGAGTTGGAGAAGTAAAGACAACAAGAGGCCTCAGCTGTAGGTCTCGGGGCCATGGACTGCCTGGGGTGTTGGCTGCACCTCTGAGCTCTGTGCTGTGCATAACAGCAGTTCATAATAAAAATGGGGTGTGTAAAATGTAGCTGCCCTTAGCCCTCCAGGCACAGTGTGAAGCAGGGAACTTGGAGGATTTGGACTGGGGGTGGAATACTTTTTGTGTAGCTTTGTCCTTGAAACACAATATAGTTTAATTGATATAAAAATGTTTGGTGGGAACACAGGGAAGCGTCCAACCACAATATGAAAATTTTCTGAGCGGAAGTTAAATTGCCTTATCTAAACTAGCAGGAGAGAAAGTGACCTAGTATGGTTAATAGGTCTATGGGCACTCAGGGGCCAAGCACAGAGTGATTCAGAGGATGAACAAGGTCATGCACCTCCTTCATTCCAAGTTGATACTTTAGCCAGTGTGGAGTTACAGATCTCTTCTGTTAGACGTGTTCCACTCTGCATCATGTCTAGTAGTTGGCCAAAGCTGAGGTTGGATTATCTGCCTTATGCAGGACCCTTGTCCACAAGTCATGCTGGTGGCCTCCCTTGGAGTGAGTTCAGAGCTGGAGCTTTGATCTAGTACTGGCTACCTGTGGTAATCTGCACTGAAATGACTGTGAAATGTTTTGCTTTTACCCAAACCCTGCAACATTTTGGAAACATCTCCTCAGAAGAAGTTTGGGAGTTCAGGCAATAGTCTTCTGGGACTCAGTGTTTTATCATTTCCTTTCTTCTTGGAGATCTGTGGGCATGAATGTCCATGCAGCACTGGGGACCATTTTTGTCCCTTGACTGAATGAATCTTAAGCAGATCTGAGACACTCAGACCTTCTGTCTTAAGTCTCATTTCCCTGTTTTACTGCAGTCTTGCCTTTCTCTCTGTTTTGCACTTTCCCTTTCCTTCCCTCCTTCAGTGTGACATCAAATTCCTCTTTTAAAGCCCAGACATGCCACTTTTGCCTACTTCCCAGTCTGGCCCTGTAAAAGTCGTAGGTATCTACTGTGTCTTCTGCACATACCTGCATGATTGTGCAAAACTCCCTTTGTTGAAGACACAGGGTTTCTTGAGGGATTTGTGCATAGTAGGTGGGTTGTCAGCAGCCACCATACACAGGTGAAGAAAACTTGCATATGAATGTAGCATTATTCCTCAGATGTGGGCTTCTTGCAAGGCTTAAGCTTCCATTTGCCCTTAAGTCTCCTTTTGGGATTTGAATTTTGCGCTGCTGTTGATTCACTTCCTCCTCAATCTTCACAATGTCCCATTTCTCTCACCTGAATGTACCCTCCCCTTCTTCATGCCAAGTTAGTCTTGGCTTATATTTAGACAATTTCCATGCAGTTTGTACCATCCTATATTTCCTTTAATACAGATTCCTGTTTTCATGTTCAATTGTATTAACACCAAGGTGTCAACCAACATACAATTTTCTCCAGCACATTGGACCACGTTCTTATTGATTATGGTAAAGCAAGGCAGGACCTCCCCTGAGCATTCACTTCCAAGCAAGCTCCATGGATGCAGTGGTAAGAAGTAGAGCCCAGCTCCCATGTTATCTAGACCAGTGCTGCCTTGACTGTTGTGAGCTTCTCTCTACCTCTCTTTTGGGATTTTTTTTTTCCTCCCTAATCATTCTTAAGATTCATCAACCCATACCTGTCTCCCTAAGGCCTCCTCAAGTCCTTTGTTTTTTATTTCAGGATGCTTGTACTGCATTTTCCTGTTCTTTATTGCTTTATTACCTCTTGCTGCAAAGTCCTTGCCTCACCTAATTGTACTATGGCTTGGATCCATCTGTATTCTTTCTCTGGGAACATTCCAGCACACTGCTCTTCTCCCTTTCTCAGTCTGAGGCTTCATCACTTTTGTAACTTTTCATGGGCTTTGTGCAGCAGAGGTGAGTTAGTTTCAGCCTTTCCCCATCTCCACCTGTCCTAAGGTTGCCTTTTGGGTTATCAACCAGGTTGGTATATCTATTGCACGTGGTTGTTAAATTCTTTTGTGTTTAATGCCTTAGGCAAAGCTATTTGGGCCATTAATGTGGTGACTTAACCTCGCATTTCTGTCTAGCTGACTTCTTTCCTGTTGCGGTTTCCTCATCTTCACCCCACAGGTCTGTGTGGAAAGGGTGCAGGACGTGGTCCAGGGAGGTGACTTGAGAAGTGTTTTGACCTGATGTTTGGCCTCTGGGGTTGTGCTGGTGAAGGCCACTTGAGCACCCCTCTCCACAAATGTGTGCCAGGCAATGTTGGCAGGTCCTCTTGTTTGGTTTCATTTGTTTGCTTTTTGTAGTTTTTTTTTTTTGCTAAAAGCCAGCAGTAACAGCAGCAGCTGTACGGGAATGGCACAGCCGCTCTATTCCTGGCCAAGAACCCTGTGAAATTAATCCACATCTCGCTGAAATCCTACCCTGCTTTCGGGTCACTGCCTCGTTCCGGCACTGCGGAAGGCAGGGATCCCGCGATGATTTATTACCAGCCCCAACGCACATATTATTATGAAATGAGTTTATTACACTCTAAATCTCCTGTTAATGTGCTACTGTTTTAATCCCTTTATCCAATTTTCAGTCTCTCAGGCTTGGCTGCTGTTCACTTGCACAAAACTCTCCATTCTGAAGGTTTTATTGTACGATATCCATATCCATTTATCCTGCTTTAAGGCTGCAGTGCTGAAGCTCTGGTGAAGATGGGGAGCATGAGAAAGGAACGGGAGAAGTAGGAGGGGATGGACGAGGGTCTGCGTGAGGAGAGAGGAAGAGAACAGTATGGCATAGCCTGTAAGGTTATAAAAAAAAGGGTTGAAGTGAATAGGGCTGCGGGGGGGAAGGAGCAGAACTGATTTTAAGAAAAGTAGCAAAGATAGTTACTGAGTCAAGGAATAAGGGAAGAAAGTGAAAACACGGCGGTAAATGATATAATGAGTGGATAGGAGAAGGGGCCTTAGCCTCTGCCTTGAGACAACCATGAGTCAAACAGCTCTAGTAGTGGAGAAAAGAGAGGGTATAAACAGAGTAAAGAGAGAAAATTAAGGAAAAGCACAAAAGGAAGAGCGTGTGGAAGGAGAGGAGTAGCATGAGGCTGAGAGTGTGGGAGGGAGGAGAGCTGGGGAAAAAGGGCCGTTTGAGATCCAGGGTGAAGAAAACATGCTCTGGTATGCACAACAAAATGGTTCAGGCAACAAGGCAGTGAGAGGAGATCGCATTCCTGATTTTTCCCATCAGTCAGGAACCAGTTCCAGCATGGACAGAGGGAAGTGCCTCATGGGTATTTCTGTGGGATAGTTCTGTGTTGCCATAGGGAGGTGCCCCACAAGGATCAATGTTTCCCGCCTATGTACTCAACCTTACTTGTTATCACTCTGGGCCCTTCAGCCTGATGACTCTTCCAGCTCTCTGGAAATGGCTTGCTGAAGGGAGGAGATAATTCTTGGCATTTCAGATCACTGCTTGGAGGGAGTTTGCTCTGCAGTGTTGTGGCAGGTGATGAGTGCTGGGTACTTCCACTTGGCATTCAGACCAGAGAAAGTGGGTGCAGTGCACTTAAGATGAGAAGATGGGTCCCCGAACAAATCCATAGACACAACACTCCACTCACTGTGGCAAGTGATACAGGAGGTGCTGCTTTCCTTTACTGCAGCTAAGGATCTGATCTAGAGCCATATCCAGTACCTAGTGAAAACCAGTATGCAGATCTATCCTTATCCAGCCCTGCTGTTGACTCTATCTATGTGTACACCAGAACATAGGAGTTGCCTGAGCTATAATGCAGCATTGTATTCCCTAGCTGGCAGTGGGAAACTTCAGAGCATGTAGTTGCCTGCAGAAACAAGGCAGGATGGTTGGGTCCTATGCCTGAATCTGCTCTTGGTTTGATGTAGCACTGAGGTACTTTCAACGCATCCACACGTCCTGCTACAGGATGAGCACAATAACCCTGACCTATCACATCCTTTTATAGGTAGAAAGGAATAGGTTGATGCATGTGGGTTGGCACTTTGTGGCTGTCAACTGTGGCTTGCAGGAACCTCTGAGGAGAATGCTATTGACAGAGATTTTTTTGTATCTAACTCCCTAGGTTGCATTAAAAAAATCACAACCATGGAGCATGGTGAAAAGTGTCTGAACTAGAATATTCCTCTGCTGTTTTATGCCTTCTTATACAGATCGATGACATACTCTGTACTGTCCAGTAGATACTTGTGCAGAATTCTGTGGTGTTTTGCACAGAAAAGTACATAGCTTAGTGCAAGGTCATTAAGTTTGTTTCTGATGAAGTGCAAATCTTTATGGCTTTTACCCAACGCACGTCATTGTACTTATAAGACAAAATAAGAATAAAATATGTGCACCAAGTTTGAAAATGAAGATATAAGACAAGGGAATGCAGCTAAATAAAACTCCCTAAAACTTCTTTGGGAGTAGTGGAAAAAATCCCCAAACTTTAAGCCAGAATAGGGAGGCAAAGAGATTTACTTAAAATAGCACAAGCTCTTGTGATGGAACTGCTGAGTAGCTAATGTCCTTGGCTTTTTTAGCTAGCCAGTTATTTAAAATAGCTCCTGCCCATAGTGTTTGCTTTATAGTGTTCTTCTCCTTCCTTCCACCTATTCTTTCATTTTCTCCAGAGAGATATTTTATCAGATCTCACCACTGAGAATAGAAGAGACAGATTAAATGAGGTGGTTAGGAGTGTAATGTTTTCAGTCCATGAGAAGGATTCAGAAGCTGGAGAGGCTTCTTGTAGTTCAGCCCATGCTGGAGAGCTGGTCTTGTTGTGCTTCTGGTGTGTACACAGGATTATTTGAGGGAAGGGAGTGCAAAGTAAGAGTTGGAGCAGAAGGCCTCAAAGGGTCTACCAGCTTGGCTAGGGTCTGGTTCCAGCCCTGCTTCTTCTCACCACGTTGGGCAAGCCAAAGACCTGTTCTGTGCCTTGTTTGCCTTCTTTAAAATGGGATAATGACTTGGTACTCAGTAGATCACTCTGAACCACTTGAAGAGAAAGAGGTCTGCTAACAGTCAATATTCAGTTGAATCTTGTAACCAGCATAGGCTTTAGGTCTTTAATAGGCAGCAAAAGCCTTCCTCTGACATTCTTGAGGATTTCTTCTCGGTCCTGTCCTGTGTTTCATGGGGAACTGGTGAGCTGGACAGGGAAAGAGCTAGGGAAAGCCACCAGCAGGAACCAGTGCCTTGGTGTTTATCCAGTGAACACACTTAGTGTCCTGTCAGGTCAGGATTTTGCCACGCCACTGACTCTGCTTTCATTGTGACATCCAGCTGGCTCCATGCCAGCACTTCCTGGGCTCTGCTGTTTAGCCCAGCAGACAACTCTACCTTGCTAGCTGTCCATGCCCTCTTCTTCCTCACCCCTCCTGCTCCTCCCTCCACCCTTTACCCTGCCTGTCTGTCTGCCCTGCTTCTCTGACTGCCTGATGCATTTTCCCTCCCATGCCCCACTCCTCCTTTTCTCCCCCTCTTCCTGTGACTCTAGCTCCTGCTTCCTTTTTGTCTCACATGCTCCCCCTCTCCCACCACTCTCCCACATCCTTATAGCCTCCCCCCACACTCCTGCACTCTCCCTCTCATGTCGAGGACTTGCCTCTACTCTCTGACACAGAAGCCTGTATCACTTCCAAGGCTCCTGCTGTCAGCTGGGGAATAGATAAAGATAAATGATATTATGTTAAATTCCACTTAATGACAAATTTTTAATTTTCTGAACATGGTCATTTTCTGGCTAGTGAATCAAGTGTAGGGAGCTAATTACATGAAGATCTGAACAAAAATAACTCCTAATTTTCAAGGATAATGGAAGAGAAATGTTGGAGATTAATGGCACTATTTATCTTTTTTAAATTTCTATCTTTCTCTGTGATAGCACTGCTCCCCAAGGAAAATATTCATAAAATGAAATTGAAGTCGTAACTTAATAGGTTATTAAAATTTTTGAGTGCATATCACTTTCCTTCCGCCGCACTGTAAATTTAAATTGAAGTTTGCGGCTCCTCGAGTCACCAGCGGAGTTTTTTTTATGATGGCACAATAGAGGGAAACATGCATCTTTGTCAGGAGGTATTTGCTATTCTAATTTTATGGCAGGCCGGATTATCAGAAAGGAATGTCAGAGCACGGGGAAGCTGACAACACTACAGCCTTCAGCCATGTGTTTCCATTAACGCCCAAAGCCGTCCAGGGGTTTCTCTGGACTGTTATTTTCCATTTCAGTCTTTTATCTTGATTTAAAGTGAGGGCGCCGAAAATTCAGCTCCTGTCATTTTTCTCACTCTCTCTCTTTTTCTCACTTTCCCTTCCCACTCCCTTTTTCTTTTTTTCTTTCTCTGTCCCTGCTCACTACCTCTCTTCCATATATATATATCTATATGTTTTTTAATCCTCCCCACACTTTCTGGAGGGAGATCCCCTCTCTGTCCCTATCCATCCCTCATATGCCTGTGGTCCTTTGGGTATAAAGCTCCAGGGAGTGATGCCTGGGGATGGGGGCAGGAAGGATATTTTTGTTTGGTATGCTAGGAAAGGGGTCGCCTTAAGGCTCTAGAAGTGCAGTGCACCATGTCATGGTTTTAGCTGAATATAAATTTGATGCCCATCTTGGCTGTTTCAGATGCCAGTACCAGGGATAAAGTGCTTTGTGGCATCAGATCCTGCTGCCTCAGTGGGAGGCAGCTGGAGCTATGGGCATGGGCAGCACATGAAGGAATATTCAATCTTCCTTTTCTACTGGCTTGCTGGGTAGCCTAGGCCATCTCGCCTCACTTCACCTGCCTTTCTCTGCCTCTTACACTTGGGGCAGAGCGTGCTTGCACTGGTGTGCTGCTGGAGTTTCCCACCCACTGCAGTCCAGTGCAGTCCACTGCAAGTCAAGGCACTCTTCAGCGGGGTTTCAATACACCAAGCATGGGGCTGATAAAGCTGGGCAGCTCCATTGGTATGTGTTGTCTCCTTGGAGGTCTCCCTCATCAGTGTGTGGCAGGCTTGAACTGTTCCTCTTTGGTCCTATCTCTTCTTCCAGCAAGAATATCTTCACCTCTGAGGCTCTGAAGGTTTTAAACTGTAGATGGCACAAAGCCAAAACTCTTCTTAAATTCAGGTTTATCTCTCTCTGAATCACCAGCCTGGTGCAATTCCTCTTGGCTGAAGCACCTGAGCTTTGAGCTTCTTTTGAATGGGAAGGGGACAAGGTATTTTCACTCTCCCTGGTCACTGCACAAATGGGACCTTTTCATGCTCTTTGTGAAGGTGGAAGGTTTGGGTTGATTTTTTTTTGGTGGGAGGTTTTGTTCAGCATGTCTGGAGCCAAAGCTAGTAAATTACATAATAAAACCCTATTGGCTTTGGTGTAATGTTCTTTTTATTTTTATTGCCTTTTGGGGTTGTCGAATCTGTTAGGTTTCCTTCTACTGAAGGACAGCTAAACCTCTGCCCACCCACACCTCCCCCTCCAAATTCATATCCCCTAAAATGTTATGACTCCAGATGCTGAAGTTTGAAGAGAAGCAGCAAGTATCAAAAGGCCCAGAGTAAAGTTAGGAAAGTGGGCATCTGCAGCAAGCATTCGCATTTTTTCCCAGGTCTGAAGGGACTGTGACAGCAGTCTTAGTCAGATCTCAGGGCTGTGTGTACGATGTGTGCCTGGGAGCCAAGGTGCTGTGGTGCCCAGTGTGGCAGTGCTGCCCAGAATGAAAATTGCCAGCACGTCTGGCAACTTTGCCTGTACAAACTACAGGGCACACAGCAACTCGATTTTTCTCCTGGGATCTGGTCATGTAGTCACAGCCTCCTCAAGGTGCTACCTTGAAGGGAACTGAATATGTACCAGGTTCTCCTGGAAAATTTACCCTGGAGGCACGATCCCAATGGAACCAGTGTCTGTTTGACATCATCCCCGGTGCTCAGCTTGTATGGAAACATATGCTGCTTCTCCCATCCATTCCCTCTCCATCCATAGGCAATGACACTCATGCTTTCTTTAACAGAACAAATGCCCACCCACATCTCTCCTCTGAAGTGATACATTTGATGCTCTCACTGCTGTTGATCAGAAAATGGGTTTTTTGGAGGGCCCCAGTGAGGAAGGTGCTGCAGAAGAGAAAGGGTTGTTCTGGAGTTCTGCCAAGAGGCAGAAAGCTGGAGGCTTGGCACATCTGGCAGCAGGGGACATGCTTCCTTCCTGCCCTGTGCAACTGGCCAGGTCCTGACAGTGGTCCATGCTGCATGGTATACTTTGTTAATTCAAGGCAAGAGAAGAAGTTCTAGGGTTCAGGCATTTTCTTGGCAGCTCAACTCTGCGTTCAAGAGAGCTCTTGTCTCCTGGACGCACATGGAATGCACCAGCCCTTCTCTGCCGTGCACCTTTAGGCTGGAGAGGCTGGACCATCTGTTTCCCTTTGCTGCTACATCATGCTCTCCCTGCTCAGCACCTGCAGTGAGTTTTCAGGAGGAGCTCTGGAGATCCTGTCAGAAACAGGGAATAGGGGAGGTTTTAGCAGGGCCTGCTTTTCCCCTGTAACTTTGTGTGCTTTGAATGTGCCTTCTACCAGAGGTTTCAAGTTTGCCTTGGAGGGGAATGGTGATTTGCAGTTGGGAGATGGGATAATGTGCAGGGTCTTCTGGACTGAATGTCTGTGATGCTTGTGAATGGTTTGCATTTGACAAGTTTGCTCTCTTATTCCCTTGTTCCTCAGCTGGTGGCATGTGTCACAGTGTACCAGGGAAGACAGGCAGCCTGGTGCTTAGGGGACCCTGCTTTACCTGTCTCCACTCCTCAGGCACACCTCTGAGAGGTTTTGTAAATGGCTGCCAGGCTTCTCCCCTGCCTCAGTTTCCTTGCCAGTGTGATAAGCATAAAGGATGCTTTCCAGAGGCACATGAGACTTTTACCTCTAGATCTGTGTGACATTCCAAGTCCTGTGGACTGTGACAGAGACATGCAAAACCAAAGTTAGACCTTCAGTGTAACAGTGTGTCCTCCTTTCCCTCGCCCCCACCTTCTTCTCTGATGAAGCGTCTTTGGAAAGCATGGGTCCTTAAGGGATGAGCAACAAAATAAATGGCTTTATGTTTTTTCAGCTTCTCTTATTTTCTTTGCCCATAAGGATTCTGAGTAACAAATGAAACACGACTGCTATCTGTATGACTGATCTATTTGTATAATTCTGTCTATGGACTCAGACCCCAGAAGACACATCCAAAGAGGGAGGGTGTAGGTGGGAGGGAAGCTATTTATTGCTGATAGAAACTTGTGTTGGTGTTGATGACAGCTCTTTGCCAGCGTGTGGGGAAGGCCAAGACTTGACTGTTGAAGATGAGAAACCTCCTGGGAAATAGTATGGCAGAATGGAAGTGGAACATGTAGGAGAGAGTGGTTTTGGTCCCGGGGAAAGCATTGGTGGATCAGATGCTGTGCTTGGCACGGGAAGATGCTGGTGGACAGGGTCTGTGAGGCCACCAGGTCCCTGCTGATGTAAATCAAGATGGCTCCATTGTGTGTGCAGTGTAAATTAGGAACGTCCCCTTTGTCATCGCTGGGCCAGCCAGTCTTGCCTAGGCAGGCACTGGTGGCTTTCTGAGCTGCCTTCTTACAGCTTTTTGTCTCACTGCCTTCCTCCCCTCACCTCCTGTACTTGATTTGATCTTATTAAATTGATACATAGATGTGAGCTGGCCAGGCCATGGTAAAGTAGCCCCCGCTCTGGGAGGAACATCCTACCTCCCTTTGCCAGACAACGAGGCCAGTCAGCCCTGGGTAATTGAGCTTTAATAGACTCTGAGAGGGGTGTAGCTCTCCAGGGAGCAGCCTCAGCTGGCAGCCCAGGGGGGACGGTGCCTATTGAAAAAGGTTTTCCTGACAGCAGGGAATGGTCCTAGCTCCGTGCCGGCAGACGAGGCAGAAAAATTATCAACAGGAAACACTGAACGCTCAGCCAGTGCTCCCGTGTGAGTGAGCAAGGGGGAAAACTTGTATTCGGAAGTCCGAGGTCTCTGACTAAGGATGTACACTGGCATTATTTGGTGCTTGGTTTCTGGGGCCCTGTCCCCCTCCTCTCGGTTTCTTGTGCACTTTCCATGTGGTCTGATCACTCATGCCTGCTTTCCTTTGTCCCCTGGGACATTCTCACTCTAGGATATTATTTTTTTTTTTTGTCCACTATAAATACATTTATTGGGTTCCCCCAATGTCAGGGAGAAAGTAAATTTTCCCTGAAGGCTGAACTTCATACCACAGACCTATTTCCCTGATGGGCAGATAAGAGATTCTCCAGCTGGAGTTGTGAAGGAGGCTCAGAAGACAGGGAGGCCAGACTCCAGGACTGCTGACTTCTCCTAGCTGAACTCACTATTTGACAAAGAGGGGAATGCACATGATCTTTCTCTTGTGTCTTGAAAGAAGAATTGCCTGCAAAGTTTCAAATGAATGAAAGCCCCAAACCTGACTGCTACTTTTGTTTTCTGGTGGAGCTGGAGACAAAGTGCTGAAGATGAGCTGAGCATGGAATACAGCAATCCTGCCTTTGGGTCCTTTGCTCCAGCACAGAGTGGATGTCGCTGTGTGAATGCTGCCCCTTCTCTTTCACTGGAAGGAAAACATTTCTTCATCCAAGTGTAAGATGGGTAGGATCCAGAGACATCGATACAGATTTATTTTGCCACTAAGATTGTCTCTTTCTCTCAAGTTTATGAATTCTTCTCAGATGAAGTAGCAGGTGATTTCCAGATGTGACTCCTGCTCATTAGACATGGCTGTTGTCAGATTTCTTGTGATGTTCCGTGCACGAAGACCAGCTTCTCTGGGGTTTTATGACATAGCACACATGTGATACATGTTTCATGAACAGCGCTCCCTGTATAATCACCGCTGTGCTTCTATGCCACTGTTATGTGAGTTCACCCTCATTTGCAGGACTGCCTTCACCTGTGTAACATGTGAAAGTGGTTTTGTTGGCTTAGAGGTCACACACACTTTCCGGCTCATCTGATTTGTGTCTTTCACCTGAAAGCACGTCCACTCCTGAGTGAATTCCACAACCATCACAAGCAAGCCTGGGTTCAGCTTGGAAAAGGGGAAGGTATGTGCGTATTTGAACAGCAATGAGATGAAAGTATGTGTGTGGATTATTTAGGCTGGGACATATCAGCAATGGATGAAATAAGTACATAAATCATGCATACTTAGCACATACTATCTGCAGCCCTTAAAACACCTCATATAGAGGGAAATTTGATCTAGACACAAAATACTTTTTTTCTATGAGAATTTGCGAACTGCGGTTGCTTCTGTTCCAAAATAGGATAAGGAGTAAAAATATGTAATGCTTTCACAAAGGAATAATTTGACCCTCCTCCTGATCCTCCCTCCCTTTCCCTATACCCTAGTCCCAAAATTTTGTATTGGATAAAATGAAATATTTTGTTCCCAGGACAGCTTTATACCATTTGAAAGTCAGTTTTAATCCTAAATGGTCTCGAACTTAAAAATTAAAAGTAATTTTCAATCATAAAACAAATGTTTTTGTTTAGAAAATGTTAGAGCTGGATGTTGCCATGGTTCCACAACTTTTTTTTTTTTGTAGTCCTCCCTGAAATTACTTCATAGAGAGAGAGTTGTTAGAAATTGGCCCCTCCCTTTGGTTTTAATGAACTGACACTTTGGGAAGTAAGAGGTTTTCATGGGAAATGTGCACAGAGCTGTACGTGGTAAACAACCCCCATTTACATAGTATCACCAGTTCTGGAGATTTTTTTTTTCACACCATCCCAATATAATGGATTCTGACAAACTCTGAGCTTTAAGCTCAGGAGAAAAAACCAAACAACCCCCCCACCAAAACTCCCTCTAAATCTTTTAGGAAAGCATGGAAACTAGAGTGCTATAGATTGGGTTCTCCGAAAGCGTGTGAGTCCCTTTGTGCATGGCCCTTTCTTTCTTGAAGATGCCATGATTTTTTTAAACAAATCTCATGATTTTGGAATGAGAGGATGGTCTGATTCATCATTTTTAAGTGCTTAGTTTTAAAAATACTGCATTATTCCCAGCTAGCAGATGGGAAAATGGAGAAGCATGGTGAATTGCCAGCAGCAGAGCCAGAAATAGAACCCAGATGTCCTGGTCTTGTGTTGAAGCTCCCTGGTCTCTCCAGGAGGGCAATGAAGAGGCTGCAGTGCCGGGGGATCCTCCAGTAGAAAGCAAAGCCCTGATGGGCAGAGTGAATGACCCCAGCCCACTGATGGGTTGTGAAGCGCTGGAACTCTGTCTGTCTGTCAGCACTGGTGCAGAGAGGAGGCAGAATAGTCTAGTGGGTCCCAGCCAGCTTTGTTGTCCGTGTCCCATGCTGTGGTGTGTGGCTCTGCCATTTCATCTCATGGAGTGGGCAGGTCAGCTCATGTGTGCCTTTTCCACCTCGCTGCGTGTACCACACAGGTCAGCTCGCCTGTGGTTTAGTGTGGCTGTGGGAAGCTGCCGGCTCCTGTGTTTAGCTGCCTTCAGGCCTAGCTAAGTCGAGGCAGTGTCTGGCTCCCCAGCCACAATCTCTCGTTAGAAAGAAATTAAAAGCCACTCAATTTTGGCTAATATCCCTCTGTAGGCCTTTAACTCCACCTGTGACTAACCCATTCATAATAGCTCTGTTTTAGTGGCTTGGGTTGATGTATCCTCGATTAATTTGGGAAGAGAGTGGCAGGGCCATATCTCTTTGTCTCCCCCCTCTTACTCCCTGTCCTACAGTCTGTCTTCTCCCACTATTTCATCTCTGCTGTCACTTCTCCATTCATTCACTCTCTTCTCCCCCCCAACTGCTTTTTTCTATCCTCTTACTTTTTGGCGTTTTCTCTAACTCCAGTTTGTTCACCTTTTGCCATTGTTCTCATGTCCTTTAACCTTCCTCATCCTGCTCTTTCCTCCTTCTCTTTTTTCTTGACTGGTATTGCTTCCTTTTCAGCTTTCCTTTCTCGTCCTTCTTTTCCCTCATTTGGACTCCTTTCTCAGATCCTCTTCCCCAGCTCTCCTCTTGCTGCCTCTCCCTCTTTCCCCAGGTTTCAGATGCTCACACAATCTCTCTCCCTCTTTGTTTCAGTCACTCCCACCCCGCTCCCCACTCTCGATTATTATTAATGATAAAGGCTAAAACATCACATCAGTAATTTCTGAGTGAGTTTTGCAATGAAGCTGGGGCCTTATCAACCCCTCCCGAGTGCCACAAATTTTACTTTTGCAATTTCACGCCTTTGGTTATTATCACGCTGCTTCGTCCCTGCTCTGCCTCTCGCTTTTCCTCCCCCCCCTCCTCTGGAGAGAGTACTTAAACTTGTTTTCATTCCCTTATTCTTTATTTTTTTAATGTCCACTCTCTCTGGAGCCAGTAATGTTCTTCCTCTTTTTTCCTCTCCCATTTTCTGTTAATTCTGTGCCATCTGCCTTAGCATCTGTTAAAAATAAAATTTCCCTCACAATGAGGAGCCCTCCCTGCCTTGCCTCCATCCCCTCCCCCATAGCCTCAGCCCCCCTACTTTTCCTATCAGGGTTGTTGGAGGCTGCTGCTCTCCCTCTTGGGGTACCTTATCATCCCCCTTCCCAACTCCCCGTCTGCCTTCCTGGGCTGGCTCAGCAGCATCTGCTGGGTGCTGGGTTGGAAGTGGGAGGAGAGGGAATGAAGAAGAAGGTGCTGGGTGCAGCTGAATTACTCTCCCACATCCCACAGATGCATGTGTGTGTTCGTGTGCCTGGGTCTCAGAGCCTGGGCAGTGTCTGACTAGCATCGATGCAGTGAATCAGCACTGCATCAAAAAGTGAGTTGTCTCTCTGGGTTGATGAATGGGGCCACCCTGGGAATAGGAGAGGGTGTGGCTGCTGTGTTAATGCACCCACTCTCCACCATCCATGCTCATCAGGTGAAGGCTGTTTTGAACTGAGCTATGACCAGGTGTGGATTTGGCTACTGTGGAGTAAAGCTTCTGCCAACCTTGTTGACATGAGCATGAGGAAAATTTTCTGGTCCAGAAGGGAGGTGGTTTTGTTGAATTTTTTTCAGAGTGATTACTTTTTACAGCCAAACTTAGACTAAGAAAAGGGCCAGACCTCTATGATTTCCCATTTTCATCAAGGTCTTGGCTATGGGTCTGATACACATGTGAAACCTCTCTGTGTGCCTTGTGGGACTTTGGTTGGTACTTCTCGTCTGAAAGTTTACAGGGATAAGGAGATAGAGACTTTGGTTACCATTAAAAGTTTCTTTTGTGATTTCAGGTCAGATAATGTCCCACAGCAGGAGGTTGGATTTGTCATGGAGTCTGTGAGACTGGTGTGCCAGGCTTTGGGGACTGCCTGGCTCAGTTGTCCTGATACAAGTCAAACTGGAATTTGAACTAGGCTCTTCTGCCCTGTTCACCCTGACTCTGTGGTCTCTTCTTGAGGCACGTCCCAGTTTCAGGATCAGGCCCTTCCTCTGGTCAGTCATGGTATTTGAAGGGTGTTTGGAGCACAGTGTCTTGAGAGGCTCTGAGTCTGTGACACACAGCATCAGTGTTTGCAAAACTGCTGACAGCAGACCTCTGCCTTCAGCTTCTCTTCCCGTGAAGCAGATGAAGCTTTTAAAACAACCTGGGTTAGCATCCCTTCTGTTAACTCTAGGATGTGCTCATGGTCTCTGGGATAGGATCTTGAGATTTTTTTGTTTGTGGCTGCCAGGAAAAGTGCTTACATACTGTTGTGCATGGCTTTACCTGACTCAGTGTGTTTGGGTTAAGGCCAAATGCTGAGGGTACACATATGAGCCATCAGGTGTATCTGTATGTTCAGATGTAGATGCCTTGAGCAATGAACTGTTGCCGTTGCAGATCTGGATGTGCATGTATTTATCTCTGAATCCATGAGTGGCCGGTAGGTGCATCTCTGTGTGTGTAAGCAGAGGTGTTTGCTCTGTGCATGCCTGAGTGTGTCTATTGCAGGTGTGTTGATGAGCCTGGCTCCCTTGGCAGGTGTCTTTGCATGCTGGTGGGTATGGATAAGGAGGATGCAGGGCCATGCACCTCCGTCCACACATGCCTGCTCAGAGGCATGAGCCAGCAAAGTGCATGCAGAGGGAGACCCTGGTGAGTTTACACGGAGCAAACCCCACCCTCTGTCTCCCTGCAGTGCCTCCATTAACAGCCCCACTGAAGGGGCTCAGAAGCAGCGTGGTTCTGCTCCAGCACAATAACCTCAGCAGCTTTGATAACAACAAGCCCCCTTAAGCCCTCTTCCTCCCCCCAGCTCCCCTTTTCTCTCCCCTGCTCCCTTTGAGCCCTGCCGACAATAGGCAGGCCTGCTGCAGAGCTGCCCACAGCCCAGGCAGGCACACAAAGCCGCGGAGAGCTTACAGGAATTCTTTGGCAGGCTGCTGGTTGCTGCGGAGAAGAAGAAGGGCCCTTCATACTCGGAAGCTGTCTCATTGCCCCTGGCCCTATTCTCTTCCCGTGTTTGATAGACACTGAGCCACGGTAATCTCTCTCTGCCCCGAGGGGAACAACAGCTTTTGTGAAACAGATTTTTACAAACTGTTTTGACCCCACATCCCCGGTGCCCCCCCCACCGCCTCCCCCTTCCCTTCCCTCCAGTTCACTGGCTGTATCAGTGTCACATAATTAAATCAGCTTTCCTGTTTGCCTCTGCTTCCTGCTAATTGTTTGCTCACAGCTAGGATTAGCAAGTCAGGGTTATTTTTCACATATCCTCACACAGGTTTTTCTGCTGCAGGAGCTCACTTCATGGTTCTTGGCCTCCCTACTGGCCTGCTCCTCATGCACTATGGACAAACAGCTCTGTGGACCTTGAAGGTGCAGGGAGATTGCTGGCTTCTCAAGAGACCCCTGGCAGTTCTGCATGCTGGAAAGTGGAGAGAATGTGTGTCAGTATTTCTCTCTCTCTCTCTTGCAAAACAGGCTGAAGGAGTTGGAGAGTGGGGATGAGCCCACTGGGCACTTGGTGAGCCTAACACCCATTCTGCAGATCAAGTTGCAGCTCAGGGGCTGGTCAAATGAGGAGCTCCTCAAATGGAGGCTCATGATAATCCCTTTGGGAACTGCTGAGCCACACCATTTTAATGGCATTAGCATGAGGGGTAAGCCTAAAGCAAATACTTGGAGTCACTATTGCAAGTGCATCACAGTATAAGAGGTTATCTCCCATTAGCTAAGCCCACATAGCTGCTTGGGAGCCCTGCTTGCAGCCTGCCTCAGCTGGGACGCAAAATGAACCAGTGTACCCCACCTTTATGGTGTCTCTGCACTCTGCAGTTCATGGAAGCTAAAAGTGGATTGCAGAGCTCAGCTAACAGATTGCAAATGGTTAAGGCATAGTTACATCACCTTTTATGAGCCTGGCCTTCCGTCTTTACACCTGATAAAACTGCTTTTAATAGAATATCTTGTTTTAAAATGAAAAAAAATAATTATTTGACTCAGTTTATTAACACAGTAAGTATCTTTTTGCAACAAGCACTTGGAAAAATTCACTCTGATTTTCAGGAGGAAGGAGCAGAATACATACATTATGAACCCTGTTCTGTATGGCCTTGGTCTTTCAGGATTCCGTGTGATTTTATATTTTTTTTCTGTTGGAAGAACTGTGTACTGAAATCCCTCAAATCTTGAAAAGTTTACATGAAGATGACCACAAGATTCTGTTTTTCATCCACTTATTTTTTTTCAAGGTTCAATTCTTTCCCCATGCTACCAATTAGTGCATTCCTTAATGGCCTGAGCTAAGCATCTAAAGTAGCTTTGAACAGAAATTTAACTGCTATTTTCTTTTCACTCCATGCTAAATAGGCCCCAACATTTTAAGCTGGACATTTGAGGAATCTTGGCTAATGGACAGAGCTGCCTTGAAGCTAGGAAATTTGTTTCCCTGTAAGTCCAGAGGTTATTAATTGTAATAACTACTACAGTAACAGTCTTGTGTCCTTCAAAAAGTCTCTGTAGGTGGTTTACACTGAAGACTTTACCTGCGAAGAAAACCTTTCTGTTTCATATGGAGCTTTTCACTGCAGCTGGCTTCTGATTCCAGACTGCTTCAGTGACTAATCTTGGGCACTTGGTATTCCCCAGCTACACTGAATGCAAGTGCTCAACTTTTCCCTTTGCTACATTTTTTGTTGGGAGATTTCCTCCCTTCTCTCAGTATTCTAATGTCCCTGTCATTTCAGTAGGGACCTGGTGGTTTCCATGTGGTAAAATGGATTTACTAGGAAGGACTTGAATAGGAAGGTGGTTAATATACCAAGTCCTGTGTGATAAAAACACATACCTTTTTTACAGGCTCTCAACACTGCACTACACTGAAAGTGTACCACTTAGATGTAATTTGTGAAGGTACATCAGGAACTTTGACTACTGTGTGCAGCAAAGGGTGTGCATTTCCTCTGGCCCCTTGGACAGCATGTTGGGATTTGGGTTCAAAACTGGCTTTCCAGTCTACCCCTCTCTGGCCAGAGGATCCCCATCTGCTCCAGCGAGACCCAGGAATGTGGGTCTGTATGCATTAGTCATCAAGAAACTCTGCTGCAGCACTAAACCCTAAAGGTGACCACTGTTCCTGGTTAGCAAGATGGCCAGGGCCTGGGATGTGGTGGAGCTCTGCTATTCCGTTCCTTGTTTAGATTCTGCCATATGACTTTCCTGCTAGCACAGTATTAGATGGCACCTTGAGTAAATGAATCTGCTTTGTTTGGTTGCTAATTAATTGGCTAATTATTAGGCTGACTGATGGTTTAGTTGATGATTCAGTGGTTGCTGGTAGCTTCATCATACGGGTAAAAGCATCCTTCATGTGTTTCCAAGGGAAGGGAGTGGATTCAAGGCTGGAAACCAGAAGTTTCTTCCAGTTGTTCCTTTGCTCTGGATGGGTTTTGCAGCCTGGGACAAAGATTTTTGCCTCAGTTTCTCTATCAGTAAATTGGAAGTAAGCATTCATAACTCATCGGTATGTTATGGACATTAATTAGTTCCTGATTGTTAAGGGTTATTTGAAAATGTAAAATGCAATTATCTGATCACCCGAGTAACAGGCTGGTTTTCTGGTTGGCAGGATGGCTAGCATATTGGTGAGTTCCTTAACTAGCTTGGTTAATGACCTGGTGCCATTTATAATGGGAACAAAATCACATCAGGACAGCAATATGAAGCTTTGTGGTTTGTTTTTTTATTTTTTTTTCCCTCTAAGATAATGAATGGTAGGAACACCTTTATTCAATATAATAGTTTTAAATCAAAAATTGGTGCAAGGTTAAACTATAATTTAGAGTTCTGTTTTGGAATCGGTCGTCATTCGGATATAAGTATTTCCTTGGAACAGATTTCAGCCCACGCGAGGTAAACCTGAATAAATCACAGAAAAAGCAAGTTTTTACCCCGTAACAAGCTGCCTGGTAGACGGCTCGGGATGGAGATGCCCCCGAGGAGGAGCGTGGCCCCTTTCCCCGCAGGCTGCCGGGGCGCTCGGCTCCCGGGGCCGGTGGCGGGCGGGGCCGGGGCCGCTCTCCGCGGTGCTGAAGGACCGTCCCGTCCCGCCCCGCCGCTGCAGGGCGCGGCCACACGGGATGAGCGGAGGGGCTCCCTGAGAGCTTGCCGGTGGTCCGTAACATCACAACATGAAAGAGCCCATGGTATGGAGAGACCCGCTGGCTGAAAACAGGCCACTTATACGCAAGGAAAATCAAATTAGAATTCAGGGGATCATTGGGATGAACCGGCCCTGAGCTGGAGTTCTCACCCATCCCCACTTTTTTGTGAGAAGTAATTTCAGGACTTTTTCATCAGCTCTACAAGCCACTGCTTCTTCAATCAGTACAAATCTCTTGAGTTACAATGGAGACTGAAAATACCAGCTGTTGGTAGGATCTGCCCAAACTTCCAATTATCAACCCTTATTTTCTGCTCCTTACGATTTTGTCAGACATTAACCACAGTGTCTCAAATCTTGTAGGCTAGGTGTTTGCTTAGCTGAAGTTTTACATTTATTAATTAATTCATGTCTCTTGGGAAAATATAATTTTAAACAATGTCATACTGTATGTTTCTCTGAACAGAACTAGCATGCCATGCTCTGGATCACAGTGCTGAAATTTGATGAGGACTGAGCTTTATTCAGGGTATCTTTAGCCTATATTTCTGCTCCCAATGAGAGATCACAGCTATCTAAGCAATTCTGACAGATGGTTGTCTAATCCATCCTTAGAAACCTCCACTGAAGTCATCTTCCTCTCTCCAGGCAAATCTATTACAGTACTTACTTCTCTAACATTCTTGCCAGTGTCCAGAGCAAATCTCCTTTTCTTGCAGTTTAATTCATAACTTCTCTTTGTATCTTTCAGTGACATAGAAAAAATTTATTCCTTCCTTCTTTCACCTGTTAGTAAACTGCTGCCTCAATCTTTTTTTTCCCCCCACTACACAATTTCTGTTCTCTTGGTGTTCCATCTCATCTTCACAGGTGTCTAATCATTTATTCCCCACTCTGAGGACTCAGAGTCCTGAGTAAATTTACACCTTCTTTAGACTGCCCCACATAGAAGCAGGGCAAAAAAAGGAGGCCTTTTCAGGACAGACTAGTGGGAAGAGCAATTCACATATCTGCAAAAGGACACTGTTGTTCACAATCCTGGTGTGGTGGCTGCTTTTTTTTTTTTTTCCCTGAAAAGCTTGACATAGTTGACTCATGGATGTGATTCATCATGACTCCAAGATATTTTACTGCAAGTCTGCTGCTTCCTAAATGAATTATGCCAATTATTCTTGACAGTGTGGTGCATGGTCTTTCTTTTGATTTGATTTGAGGAGGGGCAGGCAGTATGTAGTTTTCTTATGTGTTGGAAAAACAAATTAAGAATGTCTTCTTTCTCCCTTCCACGCACACAAGAATAGCTACAGTAGCACTAAAACAGTATTTTTTTTTCCTCATTATGGTTAACATCAGTGTGAAGATCTGATAATTTCTGTCAGGCATTTCTGTTTGTATTTCTTATAGAGAAGTCTTTGGTTACAAACATTTTAAATAGCATTCCCATCTTCTACACTGCTCAACCTGGATGTGCTCAGGAGTGGAGCAGAGTGAAAGAGATTTATGTGTATGGCCTGTGCCTCTTTACTTACTGAACCTGCAATGAGTCAGGGTCTGGTGAGGAAATGCTCATTGCATGGTTATTGAAAGGGCAGTTCCAAAGAGATGTTGGATGAGTCTTTGCCCCAGTAGTAATTCACTAATTTTTAGGGTCATGCTTTCCCCTGCTTTGTCTAGAGGTGTGGCTCTGAGTCACAGATGTCATTGCTGAGTATAATAGGAACTGTGGTGCTTACACAGAGTGAGTTAAGTGCACTGAAAACATAAAGGATTTCCAAAATGAATCAGATGTCTTTGGATCTTAATTCCTGTGTGCCTCAATTTCTTGTCTCTAGAACGGAAATAACAAATCATGTTTCTGAAAGATAAAGCAGGTTTGGCTCGGGAAAGCACTCGACCACTCTCGTGATGACCACCAGAAAAAAAGCCACAGGAGAAAGAAATTTTCAGAATTCACAGAAAAAGGTTTGTGCAGTGCATAGCACCTAAGTGAACAAAGAGAAAATAAAATAAGGGCAGAGCCACTTATTAAAGGAACACCATCCTAAGCCCTAGATTATGGAGTGATTTCCTTGGAAATACAGTTGAGATTGAGTAATTGAAGTTGATTACATAATGTAATATGTATTTAGGGGTTTTAATACTACAAGGCAGTTTTAATTCTGGCATTGCATCCTTTTGGTTCCTTGGCTTTTCACTTCAGGCAGGATCTGCTAATGCTTTAGGCAGTGATATGTGTGTGTGTGTGTGCATAGTGGAGGAGGCACTGCATTTAGTTGCCAGAAAAACTAATTTGGACTCCACTGGAGCTGTGAAATGCTGCTTACCCTCTCGTGTTATGGGAATATCTGGGGAATGGGGGGAAAAGTCTCAAGAAGCCCTATGTGGTTTGTTATTTTTCAAATTTTGACAGAAGAAAAGGTGAATTGAAATGTAACCTTTCATTACCAAAAAAAAAAACAAAAACAAAAAAAAAAAAAAAAAGGTGGGGTGGGGGAGAGAGAAGTGTTTTAATGCTCTTGTCATTCCCTTCCCTTCCCCTTCTTCCTGTTCTGAAGCAGATTTAGAGCTGGTTGGATACATTCACAAGGTGCAAATGACCCACTACCAGCAAAAAAATTCTAATTTTCCCTTCTACCCAGAAATCAGCTTCAGTGTGGGGTCCTGCTGGTAACTATAAGGGTGCATCACAACCTTGGTGGAGACTGTTTCTCACCCATGATAGGAAATGTCTTTTTCTAAATAGAAGCTAAGGGAATGCATTTTTCTCATGAGCCCTTTGTTAGCTAAGGGCTAATGAGGTTGGGCTTGTGGGATCCTCTGCAACATGTTAATGACTGCTGAAGACAAGCAGTCTGGTAGGGCTGTCTCAGCACTGGGAGAGTCATGAAGTGAGACCAGAGCAAAGCAAAAGGGAGAGACAAGGAGAAAGGGGCTGGGGACAAACTGAGAAAAGATGATGAGAAAAGGGAGCAGATGCACAGATGACATGTGATTCAGGTCCCTAATGATAGTAATGGCTAATCTAAATGCCCACCATAGGCACTCAAAACTGTAATCAAGGTCCTCCCTGTTTTCAGCAGGAATAGAAAACATAGGACAAGATCCAACTCAAGAGCTCCAGAACTGGAGAGGAGTGGCATTTATTAATTGTGGTGATCTACATGACTCCCTGATGAACAGAGATAGTCAAAAAACTTCAAAGATAAGCAGAAATTACATTGCTGCCTTCGTGGAAATGTTCCCGCTCTCCCAGCTCTACTCATCAAGTCTGGACATGTATCATACTGCACAGTTGGTTGCTCAGGAGGAAGCTATCTCATTCCTGAGAGGAGGTCACATCTCCCCACATTTTTATGTTCCAAGAGCTTGCTTTCTTCCTTGCATTGCCCTGAAACCCTCGTTCTTAATAACAAAGTAGCCAAGGCAGTTTCCCCAGTGCTTGAGCATGGAGTGATCTGTTCTTTGAAAAGTTCCTGACCGTGTCACCTCTACTCAGAGAATTGTTGGTGATTCTATACTCCATGAAAAAGCTGTGATCAGCGTTGTGTCTTTTAAAAGCCACAGAAATGTTTTTTCTGGATTCTGCCAGACGTTTGGTCTGCTGTGCTGAAGGGTGACTGTACAGCCTTAAGTTGCATCCTGTGTCTGAATAAGAAAGTCTTTATTCCAGGAGAAGTGTTCTTTTGCGTTCTTCCAGGAAAAATGGTACCCCCATCTGGTAATAGGAACTGGTAGTGAAGATGGCCATGTTGTTTTGGCACCTACAATGAAGAGGTAATGCTGGACTGTGTTTTTTGTATCTCAGAAAGCCCGGGTTTTTTCAGTTGGGGATCATAGGACAAGCTGAAGAGAAAACAAGCTTTTAAACACCTCTTACAGGGACGACTTCGTTCTGTGTCTACAAATATGGCACCTTCCAGCTTTTCATGTTGATCCTAGAGCTGCTAAGTGGCACGTGTCCACCAGAGGGCATGTGGGCCATTTTCTCCTCCTGAGCACAAAAAAGGTAGAGGACGGTTTCCTAAGCAAGGGCCCTTCCAAAATGGGATCCTGCACTGGCTGCCTGGGCCGTTGCCGTTGCGGCTGGGATGTTGAGGGATGGTGTTTGGGCAACTGAGGTGGCAGCAGTAGGGCTGATGTGACTGACTCTGAGCCACTACTATAGTGTGTAGCGCTGTTTTGGTGTGATGTGGGATTCTGCCTGTATGAAGGGTTAAATATAAGTCTTTATGGTTCCCTAGACTTGCATTTCAGACCCCTATATATGCACACATGTATACATCCATGGGACACAGAGATACACACGTGCGCATGTACACGCCCACATTTGCTCACAGAAGTATCTGTATCCACAAAGGCCCACTCTATAGCTTGCTAAGTAAATTAGTCTTAAATGACTCTTTGGAAACAAAATAAATCAAATAGCATAATAGTACCATCTTTTTATCTCATTTGTTCCCATACAATTAGTAGTTTTACTGCCATGTTGTGACAGGTGACTGTGTTTGACCTTTGCCGCTTGGGTGGTTGGCTGGTGCTCAAACTAATGAAGACCCTTAATGGATTGGCTTCTGTGAGGCTATGAGCGGTGGGGTTAAAGAGAAAATGGTGCCTTAGACAGAGTCCAGAGAAGATCCTTCAATTAAACCTGAAGTCTATTAGCAAAGAAATATTGAGGAGGTTGAGAGTTAGCAATGATTTAACCAGCAAGTCTTCCTTGTGAGTCATTTAAGAAAAATCTCCCTGGTTATTTATTGTTGAGTGTGTTGTTGGATTCCCATCCTCTTGGGTGAGAGGGTGGGAGCAGAGCCATTGACTTGGAGAGGCTGGAGCTATTGGGACTGAGTCCCAAGTTTGTTAGCCCCTTGCCTCCCACACAGCCTAGCTTGCTTTGGATAAAAGAGTGAGTAAAAATAAAGCAATGGCAGGAACAAATGAAGAGTGATGCTGGGGAAGATAAAACCAGATCTCTGGGGTAAATAAGACTTTTTGGAACTTAATTGCTTTTCATGATGTAAATAAATTACAATAAAAGAAAAGGAGAACCGGCAGCTTCTGGGCAATGAGTCAGGGGCCAGAGCTGAGCTGTGTAGAGCATGAGTAATAAACAGGAGTGGAGGGAGGTGGATGAGGAGGCTGGTGGAGGACAGACAGGGTCTGTCCAGAGCAGTACAAATGGACACAACAAGGAACGTTAGGTGCGAGGGGCAAGGAATGGCTGACTTGTGAGAGCACTGGAAGGGCCAGGCCTGATTACAGCAAAGGGCCATGGGTCCGTTCTCCTGCTGTGTTAGACACTTCACCAAAAATCCTGCACATGGGAGATACAACAAGCCTACTGCTCCACAGGACCTCCTCCTGCCCCCAGTGGCTAATGAGCTGGTTCCTGTCCCTTTCCGTGTCAGAGGGACACTGAGCATTTCCTATTCCTTCCAGACAGGCTTCCTTCCTTCTGTTTTTAAGACTTGCTTAACTTTCAGCCTGAGCATTATCTTGCAGAAGTGTTCATGGTCTTAAGCAGAGCTGAGGCTGCCTCTGGCCCTCACTGATCCTTTGGGTTATATACTGTCCCACAGTTGAGAGGTGGGAGATGGGAAGGATCTGATAAGAGAAAACTTGAAGCTGATTGTTCTGGGTGGAGTGACCTGTCTTCCCACTGGTTAGCCAACATCTAGATGCTGTTGGGGTGTCCTAGAGATTGCTGACGTAGCTAAGACTTTCATCCCCGCACACTTCCCCTGCCTCCATACACTATATAATAAACTGCCAAGAATTCCATGTGAGCCAGGCAAAGGCTGAGATGGGACTGGAGGGAATAGTGTCCTGGGTCCTGATATGCCTCCATCAGACTGTCCCATGCTGTGTTTGGCTGGTTTGGCACATTGGTGCCTACATCTTTCTTTTGAGCCAAGATGACTCAGTGGTCAGGAAATCTGAGTCCCTTTAAAACCTCTGTTTTCTTTCAAGAGACATGAAGGCAACAAAACAGGAGGGAACTAGGCACAGACTTCCTACACAGATGCAACTGGATTTGCCAGGTCTGCAGCCTATTCTGGCTACTGGAAAAGGAGTGGTTTTGTTCCACTTCAGCTGAATCATCTCGTAGCTTTGAAAAACCTCAAGTGCAGTGCCCATTGATCCTATTCCTGGGACATTTCACCTCAACATCATCAGACAGGACTCCAAAACTGAACACCCTACCCCAAAGGTCATCAAGCACCATGGCAGGCCCTCAGAGCTGAACTCAAGAATTGTCTGAGTCTTCATTTCTTCTTCATCTATGTATGTATGTATGTATCTAATCTGTCACTCCTTCCTCACGGAGCAACTCCTTCCCTTCACTTGCACAGTCCTTTCTCCTTTCTTTTCCTTTTCTCTCACTCTTCGACACATGGCTCCCCCCTCCTGCCTCCCCCTACTTTGGGGATAATTTAACATGTTACACACTAACTTTCCAGTAATGGCACTCTGGCTTTTTGAAATTCTACTTCCCTATTTTATGACTGGGCCTCTAATGGTTATCTCGCAGCCCTGCCTCTGGCAATCATGTAAGGAATAAATAGAAGCTGACACAGTAATTTACTTAAATCTTCTCCACACTTTTGCAGCATTTTCCTCCAGAGGATACCCCCGAAACAACAATTATTTGAAATGTCATGCGTTCCTGCCCCTAGGCTACCGACAAATGAACATTAAATCTATTAACAACAAAAAAAATTAAATGTTTACTTTTCTGTGAAGGTAAAGGAGAAGCTGGAGAGAGGGAGGGATGTCTCTAATAAATTTCTTCTCAATAATAAAGAGGTGTAGTTAATGTTCTCTCTAAGCAGTCAGCTTGCAGCCCACATCCTATGAGGACAGAGATGTAATGCCACAGAACTGCCACGCAGCCTTGCCAGGGCAGCTCAAATAGCCTCCTTTTTCAAGGCTAGGGAGCTCAGTTTTAGGTTGCTATGTTTGCAGACTAAGTAAGATATGCAGTGGACCAGAAGTCATGAACAGGGTGGTCCCAGTTCTCAACCCATCTGGCTGCTAGTGCATCCTCTGGGGACTGGAGCAGTGGGAGAAGAAGCATTAACCCTTGGGCAAAAGGAGGTTAAGAATATAGCTCACCTGTTTCATAAAAAGGAAAACTGAGCATTTTGGAACTCTGCCTTTATATCCTGTAGAAAGTCTAAGCTGGAGTAAGGTCCAGCTCCTCCTCTTTTCTGTCCTATGCTCCCACCCCTTCGCTCAGCTTTCCTGAACACAGGTAAGCATAGGTACAGAGTGTGGGACCACATAAAGGTGGATTCAGCCCGGCACGTAGGTGGAAGATTGCATGAATATGGAGAGTCACTTGCATCCACTTGCTGTGGATGAAAGTTCCCATGGGGAGCTGCGCACAACAGGCGTAGGTACCAGGCCTAAAGCACAGGGAACCATTTTCCATTGTGCAAAGGGGGAAGTTCAGGTTCAGAGCAGGTTAGATGCTCACCAAGATACAGCAGCAGAAATAGAAAGGAGTATCCCAGCTTTACTCTGATTGCTTCATACTGTCTTGAAAACACTGTCCCAGTGCTTGAACTTTCCAACTTAAAGCTGTTTTGGAAAATATTCCTTGTCTATTGATTCAGCCTAAGGCCCTCTATGGAACCACTGTGTTTACATAGCCAGGAATCCATCCCTTTGACTTGGAAATCCTCTCTCCATCTGAGTTTAGGGATTTAAAGGGACCAAAAAGTCCACAGGTCTTCCTGTGAATGAATTCATGAAGGAAAATATCTGATGTTGAATGCTGCAGACCCGATAGAAAAATTTGCTTCTCTATTCTTCATTTTTCCCTCTTTTCAGCAACAGAAGCTTGGGCATAGACCTCAGACACCTTGGAGAGAGTGGCACCTCTGACATGCTGTATGAATCAATTGTGATATGGAGTGCAAACAGAGACCTGTAATCCCCCTTTTGAAGAGGACACATGAATATCTGACCAGCTTTCTATTCCTTTGTGCAGAATGGCCAGGCACTAACATTTGCAGTCACCATGGTTTACTGTATCACCAGGTAAGTATGTCAAGATGTGTCTCTTTTTCACCAACAGACTGGGACCATACTTCCTTGTCACTAGTTCTGATCCACAGAGCCAGACAGTGGAGGAGATATCCAGTAGATCTGCTGCATTCATGTCCCAGTGGAGCTTACTATCCCAATCCTGGCTCATTTCTTTACTGTTGTCCTAGTCCATATACTAAGGTGATTCATGATATGTGGATGCTTAGTTAGGTGTCTGTGATGCTAGACTGCTGTAGAATAGAGACCACTTTGTATGAGTGAGAGAGAATGCTCATGAGATGGTGTCTGCTTGGGAAAAGACCCTCCAAGGTAGCTCCCAAAGTCCTGTGCCAGAGGCCTATGCTCTCACAAGGTAGTTTATACAGCCCGATCATTGAGGGCTTTTGAGTCCCGTGGATCCCCTTGACATTTTGTTGCTGGGTTGATTCTCTACTAACAATCCTTTAACATCCCAGTGTGTTTCAGAAGAGGAAACTAGCTCATCCAAGGAATCAGGCTTTAGCTCTGGAAGAACAACTCCTTTGGGCTCTGCTCAGGCCTGGTACAAGTACTTTGCCTGTTTCCTTCACTGCCCTGACTGCTAGAGATTGTGTTCTTCGTCATCCAGAGAGAAGGGTTTGTGTCAGGCTTTTGTGGGTGTTTCCCGTCTACCTTCTGAAATAATCTCTCCCTTTGACAAGAAAGGGTTGTCTTCTTCCCCACTCCTGATCCATCTAAGTGCCTGATGTTTAATGATACATAAAGAGCAAGGTAGATGTTACATCTATGATCAGTCAGGTCCACAACATACATACTCCGTATGGGAAACCACACAGCTCACGATGAACAAAGCACAGGCTTCTGACTTGATATGAACACAGACTTCAAAGTGTACTTTAGGTTCTGGGGTATACACTACAGGTGAATTCTGTCTCAGTATTGCAATGGATTGATTTTGAATGGTTCCACAGCCAGCTGAAAGTCTTATCTGAGCACATTTATAAGTTACCCTAACACAATAGAAACACAATTATGTGGTCTAATATATTGAAATGGACTCTGAGATAGCATATAGTATCAATATAGACCAGTGTCTGCCATTATAAATTGCAGGGCCTCAAATACACATTATTCTATTGCTAAAAAAAAAGCAGGAACTTGGGAAGAGGATTCATCAAACTACTTTGCATTATTAAACTTCCTCCTGTAATGTCTCCACTTTGTTGTCTTCTTTGGCCAGATTCAGATCCCAGCTCCTGAGTTCTATAAGGAAAGTATATAGGGAAGATGGGTGTCTGCCCTTTTTTTTTTTTAAATTTTTTTTAAATTTTTTTTTTTATTTTATTTTAGCTTTGTAGCACGTTCTTGTGCTCTCAATTCAGGATAATGCTGGATCCCTTTTATCCAGCCCCTCCTCTTGCCCTTTCAAGTGAAAAGAAGGCTCCTGTGCCCCCCCATCAAAGTTAAAGGGAGGCTTTAGAGAGGAAGGCTCAGCACGCTGGGGCTCTTGAGCCTGTATTTAATCTCTTTTCCCGTTCCTGTGTGCCTCTGTGGCTTCCCTGCCAGTTTCTTTGTTGCCAGGTTTCTCATTTCCTTTTATTTGTGTGTGCTGGAGGTTGCCAGGCTCACTGGAATGCAACCGAAGTCATCCTGGGGGACGGGAAGAGCCTCGGCCCCCACTCCGGGTGATCCATGACCGGCCTCGGCCCGCTCGCCCACGCCGGGCAGGCTGGAGCGCCTTTGCCGGCGGCAGCGGCGGGAGAGCGGGGCAGGGCGCGGGGGCAGGAGAGGCGCCCACCTGGCGCTGCAGCTGCCTCGTGCCCCGGTGGTGTGTCCAGTGCCATGCAGGGTGAGGAGGAGGATGGAGGTCAGGGGAAAAGGGATTGAGAGAGCACCTTGACCGCTGGGCTGCTGTCTTGCCTGGAGAAGGAGAGCAGAGATGTGCAGACTTTGGCAGGGACAGGGGGCCTGGTCTGTCTCAGTCCCTGCCTAACCTCAGCTGACCTCAGTGCTGCCCTGCTCCACCAAGTGACGTGGGGCTGAAGGTGTGGCCTTTAGCCCTATGCTGGGATGTGCTCCCAGGACTGATATGGGCTTCATTAGGCTCTCAAGGGAGAGAGCTTGAATCAGGCTTGTCCCTGGGGACCATGAATGTTCCTCCAGGGCTGGACATAGCTCTGAGGAATGCATTGGTCTTAACAAGTGAGAATAGAGATGGAGTTTGTGTTCATGCTACTTGCCATGCCTTCATCACAACGGTATCTTACTGCACGTCCCATCTGTCAAGGACCATGGAAAGGGGATGTCCTAGGTGGGATGAGACATTAAGCTTGTCTATGGGTCCTCAGCCTCTGACTGTGTAATGTTGGAGGAGTGCCTGTCAGTGGACCAGGCACCATCATACCCATTACGGGTCTTGTTAATCCAGATGCCAATGAATGCACTGACTTCTCAGCTTGGCCTTGGTTCTGCCTTGTGGTCTGTGACATGCTGAAAGTAGAAGTTACTCACTAGAGAAGTTCCCATTGTAAAAGAGAGCAAATCTGTGGGATGGTTTTGCTTAGATGGGCCTGGAATGTCTGGAACTGGCAATTTGCTGTGTAGCAGTCTGCAGCAGTCCCATTTGGGGCTGTCCCATGGTGCGGTGTTGAGAAAACTGAAGGTTTTGTGTTATTTTTTGCTCCTAGGCACTGAGAGCAACAGTGATTAGAACCTTGCTCAAAAACCTCAACAAACTCTCCTATGGCTGTGAGTGTTACTGCTGTACTGCACAGACCAGAGCTGTGAGGCCCCTGGACTCTCTGGCTAACAGTCAGCGTGTCACAGCCCTGGTATCTGCCAAATCTCCCTGCTGCTTTGTTCAGGGAGCATTTGTGCTGCCATTGTCTCTGTTCCCTTCGGACAGGCCCATAGGGTTGTGCAACTCTGAGTTTGTGCGCGTCTACCTGAATGTAATTGTTTTGGCTTTGCACCTAGAACAGTCTGTTAATCTGCAACCCTGAAACTCCTGCAGGACACCTGGAGATTGCGTCACATATCAAGGGGAGGACTGACTGGTAAATATATTGCAGTGAGCAGAAAAGAGTCACTTGCTCTAAATACCCATCTATAATACCCATCTATGCTTTGTTGTGGTGCTGCTATTTCAACTTAGTGGTTTAAGTATCTTTGCAGAGAGGCTTCCACACTTGACTTTTTTTTCAAGGTACTTCCTTGCTGTACATCTGGCAGTTCCTGAACTGCTTTTATGGAAGATTCCTCCAAAATTTCCAGAACTTTTAAAAATGAAAAATGTTTTTTCTTAACTAAGACATTGTGAAGAAAACTTCTGATAAAGCCATGGTCTTATTCTTGTGTTAGAGGCACTTTTACTCAAGAATATTTCAAGAAGTTTCAGCTTTGGCTATATCCCTCTTCTATTTTTTCTTCTTTTATCAGTCTCAGGTCTTTTAATTGTCAGTTTTCTTCACCAGGATGAACTGCCATAGAATGGCAGAGCAGAAGGAAAGCACATCATCTAGCCCCTTTGATTCTCCCCTGCTGCTGCTTGGCATCCACATATACTCTGTATTGCAAGAGAAAAGCAAGACCTGGAAGCAATCTGCTGAGGGTTTCAGATTATCTCTGTTCCTCTCTTCCAGTCCATTGGGTCAGAAAGAGAATGGCTGTCAACCAGTGTTTCATCTGGAAGTGTAGTCCTGGGATTTCCCTAGGTTTTTACCACAGCTTCAGCTGAATGCCAGTTTCCACATGCAGTAAGCACATGATTCTTTCACCAGCCGCCAGCTCCTGTGTTCCAGGCCAGGCCACTGGCAGCTCAGAGCTCTACCCTTCTCCCTGCAACCCTGGAATGTGCATGGCTTGTTAGACAACCTCTGGCAATCAGAAGAGCCTGCTATGGCAGCTGCAGCTTTTGCAGAGCTGTCCCACTTGCTGTTTGCCAAGGTGAGGCACTCCCTGCAACTGGCTGAGATGGAGCCTGTGAGAGGGGGTTGGTCCTCACCAAATGCAACCAGCTGGAGCAAACTTTGCTTCCTTGCAAAGTGCTTCCACCTTGCAGTCCTGCCTGCCCAGCTAGTCACCCTGCTCACTGATGCATATGCAGCCAAGTGCCAGGATGCAGACTGAGGAAGAACCATCTGGCTTCTACCAAGCTCATTCCCAAGTTGGAGCTGGGCAAGCTGCTGGAACAAAAGGTGGCATCAATTGGGAGTGCCTGGACTAGAGAGTTTGAGAGTACCATCGGAGTCTTAAGGTTGCTTCTTCCATGCTCACTGGCTTCCCAGCAGCAGGTTTCCCAAGCTGCCGTGCTCATTTGTGTTCCCTAATAGCTGAGCTGTGGGCTCCAGCAACTCTCCCTCTCTGGGGGACTTCTGCTGGACTCATGGAAACCACAACACATTTTTCCCCTCCTCAGCCTGCACTACTGCCTTTGTGGTAGGACCACATGGACTGCTCTCATGGCTAGGACACCCTGAATTTCTTTGACATGGGTGACACAGCCAGACCCTGTGGTGCCAGCTGAGATTTTCCTGGCTCAGGTTCTGCTTCGTTCCATGCTAACTCCACACAGCTGGGCTGTTTGGGGCTAGTCACCAGGGAACAGAGGCTGGCAGAGATGAATAGAGGATGTGAACAGTTCCCTTGATGCCCTTTTCCCTCACTCTTGTTTCCCTCTCAGCAGGGGGAAGCAGTCTCTGCGTGGTCCTCTGCCGATTGCATCGGGGAATGTCATTAGAAAGAATTAAAAAGGAAATAGAAAGAGACAGAAGATGGGAAAAAAAAAAAACAACCTAAACTGCCTCAAACAGTTATAAACTCAAACAAAAGAACAACAGGATCTTCCTGGTCAAAGCCCTGGGCCACCCTCACCTTGACAGCAAAGGACAGCAGCACTCCAGTGACTTATTGAGAGAACGGAGGAAAGTTTTGGCTGTATTTCTGCTGGGGCAGGGGTGATATGAGTTGTGGAGTTAGTTGTGGAAGCTGTCATCTGACTGTTCAGATAGGGAGAAAAACGTAGATATCTGCAGAATTAAATTAATTGCACAAGGTTGACTCATCCATCTGCTGAAATTGGCAGTGGGTTGGTATCTTGGCTCTTGGAGAGGGAGTAGTGTGCAAGATGCCATCCTGAGGGGCAGTGTCTCTCCTCCGTCTTGTTGTGGTGAAGTGTCAGCCTCTGTTAGCAACTGCTCTAGCTGGGGAGCAAAAGAATGGGATAGAGCTCCTGGTTCCTCCTGTCTGTCTCCAGAGAGGATTTGAGCTCCAAGGTTATGTGGTTGTGTCTGGTCTGGAAAGATCTGGTTTATAATCCAAATACAGTACCATGAAGGTTTTCCTAAAATAGTTGCCTAAATTTTGAATCTGTATTGAGATACAGAAGTCTGAGCTCTTTCAAATGCCAACCACTCACGTGTTCTGAATTGTGACTGGACACGGTCAGTCATCATTAAAAGGGTTGATATTTGAGTTCTGGATGAGTGCTTGAAGCCTGGAGCCTGTAAAACACTGTGAGAGTTGTGATCCTCACCATCTTCACTTCCCTTGGCTTCTGCTTCAACACCAGTCTGTACCTGCCTGAACGTGTCATGTTAGGACTCTGAAGCAAAGGCAGAAACTTGAACATAGCAGTAAGGTAATTTTTGCTGCAGTAAGAGTGGCCTACAGGCTGGGGACAGAGGTGGTGATGGGAGAGCTTAGCAGAGCCCTGACTCTGAAGATTACTTAAAGAATATCATTCTGAAGCCCTACGGGCCACACACTTGCCTGGGTCTGACACAGTCACTGGTTCACGTTCCTTCTCAAAAAATCACAGAAACAGCAGCATTTCCTCTGGGTTTATTTCTGCATGCTTCAAACGAGTTGGATTTTCTCACCCAAGTATTGGCCCCAGGAAAGCTCCTGGACTATTTTCCTATTAACCCTCCTTGCTAGAGTTTGACTGAGGCAGTTTCTAGCTGCAGATGTTCCTGTGCATTGGTTACTAAGGCTTAGGCTACAACTATTGCCGAAATCCTAAAATCTAGCACAGTGGATCCCCATGAACACTGTGGGTATGTTTCTTTATGTCTCACCTGTCATACCATGAGCTGAGCCACAACTCAAAGGGGCTAATGCTGGGAAGGTTTGGATCATATACTGAAATGGGTTTAGCTGCTGTGCAAAGTATGTTTTTCATTGGTGGTGTTTTAATGGCTTGCGTTAGTTTATGTACGTGTATATTCTGGCATGTACAGCTGTATATTAATGTAGGTCTCTGCATTTATATGATTGACTGTGTTCTTCTAGGTATGACTGTGTCCATGTTGTTAAAACTTGCTGGTTTATCTATATACAGATTACCAGCATTGGGGTAAAACGTTATCACCTTCATATACTTACAGTTGGTTTCCCATTCAGTGGGTGATTCTGTGGAATTATCTGGTGCCCAGATAAGGTCAGGTAAGTGTGTAGTGTTGTGTTTCTGGGGTCTGTTGAGGTGTGCATTGTTAAGTTGTGTGCTGGATGCCTGCCTCCCTAGGGGTGTTTCTGTGGGGTGTTGTGAGGCATTCACTCTGTGCATCACCATGGGGACAAGCGGGGGCGGGGGAAAGGAACACAATTTGTATTTCTTAGCATTGTATGATTGTGCTCTCACAGTGCCTCAAAGTGAAGGTGCATGATGAACTACATACCTCTGTCCAGTGTGTTTCTGTATGTCAGTAATATGCATGCACACACGCACTGGCACATATAGGCACACACCCTCCAGGCTCCCGGGCGTGTAGGAGTGTGTGTGTGTGTGTGTGTGAATGCTATTTAAATAAAAAAGAAAGGAAGTGAATCAGGGTCGTTTCCATTTTAATTGTAAAACAGATAAGCACTAAACACTTTGAAAAAGTAAATGACTTGAGAATAATTACTATCTATTACTCTGCGTCCCAGGGGGGCAGTTGGAGGAGCCCAGATGGCTACAAAAATGGGATTTAGCAGAAAATTGAAGACATTATTCACCGTAACACATTATCAATTACCTTCATATCAATTACAATAACCTTACATTAGAAGAAGGGCCAGGAGACTATCTTCAGCCCCCAGCCTGAATAGTAATTGCACTACCCCTATGGATGGTGTGTGTGTGTGTGTGTGTTTGAGAACAGGGTTGGGGGCGGGAGGGGGGGCACCACAGGGTTGTGCAAGGGTTCTGGCAGCTCCCGCTGATGGGAAGAGGAGGGGAAGAAGATAAAAGCAGCTCAGAGTAGTTTTTCCTCCCCTCGCTACAGTCACCTCATAGAAGGTTTTCCTCTGTCCTGTTTGTGTGGTCTAATAGCTTGAAGGGCAGCTGATGTGGCTCCTTCCAAGAAATTCTGCTTGGCTTGCCATTTGGGATGTTCAGAGTCTCTGTGCAGAGACTACTGTTTCGCACCAGTGTCCTCTACTTTCCTCTTCCCCTACTCAGCCATTTCAGCCAAGCTGCTCAGTTTGTTAATAGGGGCTGGTATGCAATCTGAGGTTCTTTTCTGTAGGATCTACCCTTCTTGGTGTAGCAATCTGTGTGGAGGGTGGCAGCTCTCTGCCAGACCCAGATGGGGCATCAGCTCGTGTTTGCTGTAAGCACTCACAGAGATCACACAAAACCTTTGATGGGATAAGGAGATGAACCAACCAAAAACAATTTTAAAAAGTCTCTCCTCTTCCTTTTCTGTGGAGATGGTCGAAGGTGTCTCAGGGAGGAGCAGTGCCAAGGCTGCTTCAGCAGGCTGGTAGCATGAAGGTAGCTCTAAGGACATCTTGTTGCCAGTGGCTATCTCTTGTTGCCAGCTGGGATAGCCCTTGGAGCTGGTGGTAGGTCAGTGCTTCTGACTGCACCTGTCTAATGCTTCTGGCTTGCCATAATGCTATTCTGAAATTCCACCTCCTGGATCTGGGCTTTATCCAACTCACCTGAGTATTTACACATGTAACACGCAGATCTAGCTGTTGTGGTCCCATTCTCTGCTGCAATCCAAACAGGTTTCGCTGCCACGGCGTCCTGGCCTATGCACGAACGTGTGTGTAAGACAAGGATTTGGACACATCAGGGCACTTACGAGTTAAACTGTTGGTGACACTCCCTCTAGCCTCCCCCCTTTCCCAAATATGCAGTGGAGTGTCCAGTGGGTTAGTGCAGGGAGGACTAATTGCTATTAAAAGGCTTTAATCTGGGAGATTAGTGCTGGCTCCAGGCGGTGTTTGCACATGAAGGAGATGTTTCCGATGAGATGAACTAGAATTTGTCCCTGCTGTTTTGTTGATAGAAAATCATCTTCCCCTTGGTTTTTTCTCTTTATCTCTGTCTCTCTTGCTTTCTTGCTCTCTCTGATCATTTGCTTTTGCCTTTTTCTTGAAGTTGAGCTGAGAGCTTTTTTGTGTTTTGGAGTGGCAATCCTCTTTGACCTTTGGGGTTGGTTGTCTTTGCACATATGTACAGACATGCATGTGTGTATGCATAGAAGTGACTGGAGTTTCCTGATTCATAGTCCGGTAGGATCCTGATCAAGAGAAGTCATGATATATTTTTCCCTTGCTTGCCGCTGAGCCTCTTGAGGGTCAAAGAGGGGACTGCAGAACCCTTCCTATAACATAGGTCAGGCCAGTCCCCTTCTCCTGGGCAAAGGCTTGATCCAGAGACCATCAAGAAGAGGTGTTGCAGACTGAAAATCTTGAAGCTCTCTGCAGAAATAGTTAGTGGGAGGTAAATAAATGATTACATATGGGAATGTATGGAGCATTACTGGACCTCTGGCACAACCCAGGAAATACCAGTATTGACTTTGATGAACATTGTATCAAGCTCAGTGGACATTATTCTGATAGCATGACAGAGATGTCCAGAGAGCCTGTCCATGAAGGAGACACATTTGACCTGAGAACACAGAAATCTTTGTTCTGGACTTGCTGGATAATCCAAAACCAGAGGTGCTCATTCTAAGTTTACTGTTGTCAGAAATCGATGAGTGTCTATAAGATCTGACTATCCAGACACATGATCCCTGCTGTGCCTAGTGTCCAGCTGGAATTTTCACAGCACTCACAGGAAGTTAAGGGCCAATTCCCTTTGAAAAGCACAAAAGAATAAATACTGTTTATGTGTAACTTGAGTGGAAGGACCTGAATCCCAAAGAATATGTGAAAACCTTATCAGAAAAGGAGAACTTTGGTAGAACCACAAGGTTGTGTGGTCCTTTTGGCCTAAAGAGTGACCAGACAAAAGCTATGAAGGAGAGATGGTAAGAAAGAATGAGTGTCCTCAAATCAGTGAGACCAAGAATCAAGGGGAGAGTTGCGCAGGGGGAAGAAAGTTGGTTCGGGATCTGGGTCTTCCATTCAAGGAGGTCAAGACTTTCCAAGGAGGAAGTGCTTTGTTTGCAAAGTGTCACACATCATTCTTCTGTGCACTGTCTGAACACCATGGGCTTTGCTCGTCTACAGGATGTTGCTGAAATCTTCAATGAGGCTGCACTGTCATTATTTTTGCCATAAAGTAGGTATTTTGAGGAGCTGTAAATGAGGTGCTGGGAGAAGAGAGGAAAATTAAGTCACTTTTGTATCCCTGGGAACTGTCTGGCTCTCCAAAGGCAGTTGGGGAGCCTGTTGCTTGGCAAAGTGATGTGGTGGTGTGTTGGTCTTTCTTTTTTCTGAATCAGATATGAAATGTCACAGCATGGGTCCTTTTAGGACAGCTTTGTAGAGGGCTACAGTTTTGTATTAAGGTAGCTATTTCTGTCTCTCGCTCTTTCCCTTCCTGCCCCCGCCTGAAAATCCAGACTGTTACTGCTAGCCAGCAGGAAGGCAGACCTACTGCTCGTGTAAATTGCTCTAGTTCTGTTGTTTGCCCTTGTTCCCTCAAGTTTGCAGATGATGCTGGTTACACCAGCATAAGGATCTGGCCTCTAGCATGTGTTTGTCCCATCTGCTGTCCAGCATGTTAATTTTCATGGAAGACACAAACTTGCACGGACTGTGATTTTAAGGAGGGAGCGGGGCAGGGGGGGCCTTTTTCTTTTCAAGAGCCAACTGCAAAGCCTCAGGGGCCAGATTCTGAAAGACAATCAATGCCAAGATCTGGAGGAGTTGGTAACTTAGGTCCTGGCAGTTTCTGGCTTGTGGTCTTATACTGACAAAACCATAAGGAAGAAAGTATGTGTTAGGCATTTGTGAGAAAACAGTGATGATGTTAAAATTTTGTCAGAAGCAACATTCCTGGGGGGAAGGACCAGACTTGCAAAAAATGGCTCAGTTGAAATAGGTCCTGAAAAATCCTCAGGGAGGTTAGAAATACTGGAACAGGGAGTATATTTCCACTGCAGTTGTCAAACAAAGTAAAAATAATTAAAAAAAAAAAAAAAGTAACAGAGAAGGAATTTGTTTCTTTGGCTGGTCTTCCTGAACTCTTTTATTTCAATAGGAGAAGAAATGTGCCAGGTGATGGCTCAAGTGATTCTTCTTCCAAGTATTTGATGCTGAAAATGTTTACAAATATTAATTGACAGGGGTCTTAACATGCCCACTGATCTTGCAAGTCTTGTGCTTTGGGTGCAAGATTTGACATATATGAGATTTTCTAAATTGTCAGACATCTTAAAAAGAAAAAAAGGGCCAAACCAAAAAATATAACCATATTTTGTAAGTGTCCAAAACCTGAAAATTTAGAGTCCTCCTCAAATATTGTTTATTTTTGTTAATGTTTGCTAGGATACATTTCTTGATTGTTACTGGCCTTATGCAAGTGGCTTATTGTGCATTTGGGTGATAGTGTTAGTAACTATTTTTATTACATGTATCATGAAGTTTCTGAAGTTCTTAGAATCAGGTGAGCATATGACAATATCAGTGGTCTGTTCAGTTTGTTATCTTTTCAATGTTCTGTTCCAAGGTGAGCATTAATTCAGAATAAATAGTCTGAGAACTTATTAGAAGCTTAAAACTCAGAAGGAGAAGGTACTCAGAATCTATATGATTAACTATTTTACTGAATTTCAGTGAAACTTCTGATTTTAGCAGATATGGCATACCATTTTTTAATGCTTGTGTTGGAAATATCATAGATAGGCTTCTGGTCACCTTTAAATGCTCATGGAAACGGATCTTTTGTCGTATTCACCTCAATGACTAGAACACCAGGGGTCTGCATCCAGGGCACTTAGAAGGAGTCAGCCACCCTGTGTTTGGAGAAGTGTTTAGAGCTTTCTCTTCAACCGCAATGGTAAAACTTCCACTTGACTTCAGAGAAGTTTGAGTCATGCCCCACATCCAGGAGTGCAGTCCAGTCATGTACATGACTTGCACAAAAGTACCCCTCAAGACCATTGGAAAGGATGTTTTTGGGGCAGGGACTGCACTGATGTATGGAGTAAGCAGGAGAGATGGTGAATGGTGCAGGACCAGACTGGGGAGAAAAGACTTGGAGGGGGCATAGGAGCAATATGTAAAGGACCATTGTAGGTGGTGGATTCCAAAAAATTAAAGACTCTGACATGGGCATTGGAATTGGAAAGCTCCATGGACACGAGGCAGCAGGGAGCTCACTCATCAACTAACTAATCCCTTTTTTCCGAGCTGGAGGCAACCAAGGATGGAGCTGCCTCTGCTAGCCTGCCAGTGGCCTTAGAAATTTCAAGGAAACCTAAATTAAACCTGGCTCCTGATGGGTGTTCTGCCTTCCCAAATCCAATTAGTCAATCACAACTTTTCACTTAGCTGCAATGACTTTAATTGGATCAGAATAACAGTAGGAAGGATAGAAAATTGCAGGAATTTACTTAGCATGCAGGGTGGAGCCTTGCAGCAAGGATCATCATTATTTCTAGCACAGGCTGTGGAGTTCACCAGAGGTGTAAAAGCTCTGTGAACAGTCCACAATATTATGTATTAAGTATTTTCAAAATCTTAAAAGCTTCAAGCATCCACATGGAAAGCTGCAATAGGTGTGGTGGTCCAGACTGCTATTCTCCTGAGTGTGTACTTTAGCCAGCAGAACTTGGCTGCATGCAATATCTCCTTAGCCCTTGGTAGAGAGAAGGGGCTTTTGGACAAGTGAAAGGCCTGTGAATGTTCTCCGAATCTTTAAAGCTGAGCACAAGCGTAGAGCTTTGCAGAACTGAGGCCTTTGTATTGCAGGTGTTCAGTTTTTTTTTTTTTGGACTGCCATTGAAGGGTGCAGGGGCTGTAGTGAAACACAACAGCTCCAAAACGTGCATTCCCGTCATGTTACTGAACCTGGGGTAGCATCACCACATAAGCTTTCAAAGCCAAATTTCAGGGTATCATGAATATGACAACACATTAGCACCAGCACAAGACTTGGCACTGACAGAGATGATCTAGCAATGCTACTAATAAGAGCTAAACTTCTTCTGAACAGATGTGTCATTGGCTTGCTCACCGGGATGTGGGAAAGAGAAGACATGGCTGTCATGGCCAACATTTTTCGAGCATAATTTGGAATGAGATTTTGGAGATCAAAGGAACACATAAAAAGATTCCAGCTTAGTGATTTCTTTTTTTCTTCTGAATTTTGCTGGCCACAGTTGGTGATGAGCAGTATATGAGGAATAGAGCACCAAGCAAAACTTAGAAAAACCATGAGGAGAAAGGCAACTATTTTCCTGCTTTCTGTACAACTTAAGGGACTTCCTTTCTACCAGAGCAAATTTCGTCATGCAGGCCACACTCCGTGCGTGCTGATGCCACTTCATATCCAAGGGATGCCTTGCAGCCTCAGTGAATGTTGATCTGGATTTAGCTGACATAACAGGGATCAGATTTTTGCCCACTGGGAGCTGTCAATGAATGCAAAGTGTGACGTAGTGCTTATCTAGCTTACACACGAGGGACCCTGCTGCAGATCAGGAATGACTTCACTAAATTCAGTGGAGCTGAACGACCACAAATGAGCAGAATGAGGCCCACACATTATCCCAGGCTAGCAAGCTATCTTTAGCAGGCCCTAATGAATTCAGCTGCAGCATGTAGTCATTAATCCCAGTGGAAGGAGCAGCTCACCATTACATGACCTAGGATTTCAAGAGTTGGCTATTAATGCACGGGGTTGCCATCCTAATGCAGAATCCTCCATGGCTCCAGGCCTGGGGGAAACACACATTACCCTGGACCTGGACAAAATCTTGGTAAGGCTCCTTCAGCACCTTTCAGCCTGGGTAAGAAGGGAGGAAAGGCCAGGGTAATAGATGGCACACAAGGCCCAGAAATTGTTTATGATGCAAATATGTTTAAAAGCACTGCTTTGCCTCCTCTGGGAAAAGGAGCTTAAAATTGAAGTCTAATGATAACAAATGATTGTTAATGAGTTGTCTAAACATAATAGATGGAAAGAATTAAAATCCTAGAATAAACAGGGTTTCATTAAAGAACAATAAAGAAACAACACAAATTTCATATTTTAGAATAAATGGGCCCTTGTGGTCTTGCTGGAAGTGGAGGGAACTGAGGTGGGTGCATAGGCTGGGCAGGGGAGTCCTCTCCTGCCTGGATGCGCTCCCTGGATGCAGAGCTCTGGTGCCTGGGCAGTGCTCACTGGCTGGCGCAGCTTTGTGGTGGCTGCTTAGGGCTTCGCTCTCCACAGCTTGCACACGTGCCCAACCTGCAGCACATGAGGAATTCCGCCAGCAGTCCTTAGGTACTTGAAAGCAGGCGCTTGCTCGAGTGTCCTGCTTAAGCACCTCTCATCATCTGTCACCACTCTGAGATGGAGAAAATAGGCTTGCTTAGAGGTGTTTACAGCCAGGGACTGGCTAACCCTGACACTGGAAACCTCCATGGCCTCCGTTCAGTCAGTCCATGTAGCCCTTCCTTACAGCACCAAATACCTGGTACAGGGTCCACAGGACTTGCTGGGGAATTCAAGGTGTTCCTAAGTGAGTCTGTAAAAATTACTGAAAAAGGCAAGTTCAAACCAGCTGTGTAACAATTTACAGATTGTCTTTTAAGCCCTTCGGAGGCAGATCTGTTTTTTTTGAAGAGCTCACAGACAAAATTAAAGTTGAAAATCACTCCTCTAGAAACGTGCGCTGCTGAGAAAGTGATTCTGCAGAGATTTCACAAATGGTTCATCAGTGTTAGACGCCAAGAGCACACACCATATTTCATCTCAGTGTGTGGCAGATGGCATACTGTAGATAGATTTTAGACCAAGATTTTATTAAGGACATGTGAAGAGATGATCGATAATTCCTTGGTGGGTTTGTTTCCAAGACGGTCGGCATTTGACATAGTTACATTGTTACTGTTATTTGTGTGTCGTGGGAAACCTTGAAATTTCAAAGTTGTTTTCAGACTTTAGAACAGACCTCTACTGCAGTTTTTGTTTTAAATTGTGCTCTGGATAGGAGCAGTATTCTGCAAGCCCCTTTTAAACTCTGGGAATCTGACTTAGCTTTTAGAATTCTTCATTAAAAAGAAATGGAAGGCAGTAGACAAAAGCTGAAACGATGTGGCAAAAAAGATGTCAAGATTTCCTTGAGAAACATTGCTTTTACTATTATTTTATTTATTTATTTTCAAAGGCCCTTTTTTTCTTTTGGAGTTAAAAAGAAAAAAAAAAAAGGCAAATCTCAAGACTCTTCCTCCCAGTCCCCCATTTTCCGTTTGTTGGCTTGGAGGTGTTTCAGAAGGGGTTGCGTGTTCATCAGAGAGCATGTGAAAGCAGGTGTTTTTGCTGTGGTGATGCGACTGTGTTTCAAAGTGTGTCCATGTCCAAATGTAATGTACTTGTCTTTACTGTTGTGCTTTATGATGGTGGATTGCAGATCTGACAGGTTCGTTCTGTGTGTTTGTAAGGCTGCACAGGACTCACAGAAACCCTGGAACAACCCTAACATTCAGCTGAGGCTGGCTTCTGCCTTTATTCATGTTAATTTATACTTCACCTGGTGATTAGTTTACCTGACGTTGCTGGGAATACTGTGCAACACAAGTGCAGGATAAGCCAGGCTTGAAAAAGCCAGGCAAGAATTAGCACTGTGCAGTGTTAGAGCTCATCAGTGTTTCCCAATGGGAAAATGGCTTTCTCATGACAAGGTGTCTCTCTTTTTCTTGAGTAAAAATCTGAACTTTGTCAAAAGTAAATGAAAGAAAATCAAGGTAATCAGTGAAACAAGATTTTTCCATAGCAGCAAGAATGTTGCTTAACATTTTGTTAATAAGAATTAGTGCTAGTATTATTGTTGTTACCCTTTTGTTAGTAGTATTAATACAGGTATCTCCTTGTGTTTAGGCTTAATGTAGCTCAGTCTGCCTTTCTGAGGACATTTGATCCTACAGCTGGGCATGTGAGTATTTGGGGTCCTGCTGCACCTGTGATGTTGTCGGTGTTAAATATGGCTGTGCAAAAACTCTGTACATGACAGTGTGGGGAAAAGACACATCCATGTGAATATGTTGGTAGTCCTTCAAAAAGGAGATCTGGTAGTTGGCAGTCGTGCTCCTTGACAGCTGCTGAAGTTTCTAGCACAGTGAGAGAAGAGGGAAACTTTCCAAATGCTTCTTGTGCAGCTGAATGACATAAAAATGCAGACTGGGGGTTACTATCTGAGCCTCTTGGAACAAAGGTGTTCTCAAGAAAAACTTGAGCCAAATGGATCCAGTTCCCCAAACAGCTCAATTTTGCTAACACTTAATTTGATCAAATGAAATTATATTACAACATTCTGACTGGTTCTGTGAGGGATATCACAAGCAGCAGTTTGAGACTTGATCTGGGTATCTGATGCATGGCATCATGGCCAAACAAAATCCACTCTATGATTTCATACACAGGAATGTATGAATCCACCTGGACATCCGTGTTTATTTAGCTTGCATCCACAGGAGTGTGCCTTGCTGGCTGAGCAGCTTGTGTCACTCTCAAGGGTCTGCGCCAGGTGGATTTGACTGTGCTGTGTGGCACCTAAAGCAGTGCAGGTACAAGCAGTGTTGTTGGTTTAATGGCTGGCATGCAGGTCTGGGAGAATCACAGAATGGTTGAGGTGGGAAGGGATCTCTGGAGATCATCTTGTCCAGGCCCCCTACTCAGGCAGGGCCATCCAAAGCCAGTTGCCCAGGACCGTGTCCAGACATCCATGGTGATCTTCCTGGTTGTGGTTGCGACTGCAAGGAAAGTTATAAGGCTCAGTTAGGCAGCACAGGCCCTGTCAGTAAATCATCGTGCAGTTCAGGCTGGTTTTTTTCCCCCGGATTGTACTCCATAGAGAATCAGACAGACTGTGCTGAGCTGGTCCCATCTGCACCCAACCTGGACAGCAGCTTTATCTTGCCTTGTAAAACTGCAGAGCTCTGTGACAAAAGAGTTAATCGCTGCCTTTGTTTCTCTTCCCCTCTCTCTTCTCTCTTGCAGCCGACTGAAAGGCAAGATGAGAGCAGATCCATCAGTGTCAGCTGCTTTCAGCATATCAGCACTTTTGGGGGGTTTATTGGAGACTGGTCCATCAGCAGCGCTTCCAAACTGCAACTGCGCTGCAAACACGCCCCTCCTCCTGCACGGCAGCCAGGCTGCCTGGGGACATAATGCCGGGACCCCGATGCCACTGGCCAGGGGCTAGGTGATAAATGACTGTGTGAGGCATCTCCATGGCTAGCAAAGTCCAGAGGGTAGGCCAGAGCCAAGCTCCTGGGGAGACACCAATGAAACCATATTAATTTCTGGGCGTGCGTCCATGTGTGTCTGTGTGTCTGTACTGTCTGAAATAATACACTTGACACAAACACACATGCTTCACTTCGAACACACAGTAACACGGGAGAGGGGTGAAAGGGAGAAAGCAGTCTGATTGACAGGTTAATGAAGCAGTTCATAATAGCAATGGATATTATAACCTTAGAAACAGCTTGTAAATACCCAGTTGCTTTACATGTATAAACATACTCCCATGCTCAGGTCTGTGTATATATTTGCCTATTTATGGAATATATATGCATATCTAAAAGGTGCAGGAATGTGAAATCAATGCTCTGAAGCGAAACCAAAGAATAAATAGGAGCTGGATAAAATTAAGCTTCATTAGCCTAGCAGCCATATATATCCCCTGCCTTTTATTTTACTCTTAGGGCTGGAAGTCTTCCAAAGCAGTGGAGGGACTTAGAAGCGCACATCTGACTGACTTGTACTCCGAAGCCCTCTTGGTACTCTTGAAAATTCTGTCTGTGTAGGGTTGTTTAATTGGTGGGGTTTGTTTTTCCTTTTTTTGTTTTGTTTCTGATTTTTTATTGTAGTTATTATTTGGGGGTTTTGTTGTGTTTTCTCTCTTTTTTTCTTTTTTCTTTTCTTTTTTCTTTTCTTTTTTCTTTTCTTTTTTCTTTTCTTTTTTCTTTTCTTTTTTCTTTTTTTTCATCTTTTCTTTTTTCTTTTCTTTTTTCTTTTTTTTCATCTCTCCTTTTCTCTCCTTTTCTCTCCTTTTCTCTCCTTTTCTCTCCTTTTCTCTCCTTTTCTCTCCTTTCTATCCCAGGGTCTTAGGAAGAGTAGGCTCTGCCCATCCACACAAAGCTGGGAAGCTGTGTTAGCATGAGAGGAGTGGAGTTTGAACCCATATCTAACTTAGGATTTTGACTAATTCCTCATCACTTTGGTAAAGCTAGATGTATCTTTTACTAGGCAGATATTTAGATGTCTTTCTTTGCTTCTGTATTGTGTATATTTGTGGGCATTTCCCAATGTATTCTGAACTGGGGCAATAACTTACACAACAATTCTTACCTGCTTTTGTTGGACTTACTAGCAAGTACGAATAGCGATATACTGAGCTCTTGTGAATGGGCAACAACCCCAGGAGCTGAAAAATCAAGTTCAGCATGACTAAGGACCTTTAAGTTTTCATTCCATGACTCTGCTTTTACTCCTAAGCCTCAGTTTTACAGTAAGCTAATTCCCCTGGGTTCTTCTCTTCAATCCTCTTAGTAAAAATAGAAGAAGATTAAAAGATTTCTCATACATACAAGAGAGGGTTAAATTTGCCTGTTCCCAGTAGAAGGCAAGTGTTATTTCTAAGCATCATGTCTGTGGATGAAAAATTCAAAGAACCAAGTGTACTGGTAAGGATCAGAACCCAAACCTACACAATGGAGAACTGATTTTATCACCTTGAAGTTTGGCTGATGCTGCTACTCTTGTGAAAATCCTCAGCAAATTCCCATCCAAGCCTATACAGCAAAGTTCCTGGCCTCAGGTCTTCTGGAAAGAGTTGTGCCAGATATTTTCTTCCCTGATGGGAATTCCAAGACAAAAGCACTTAAGAAGTGGGATGTGTGCAGAGACTGCTGATGTCATGCGTGTGGCACCGCACAAGGAGCATAGATACACATGCATATCATGGACAACGTGCAAATAACCATGTCTGTAAGTCTCCAGCCACACATGCTTATGCTTTTGCTACAGCAGCAAGGGATCCTTTTATTTTAAGGCAACTCACACTGTCTTGGTCTCTCTTGACTAGAGTTCTTGATGATCTTGTGATCTGAGCTTAGAGGCAAAACAGTCAAACCAAGTATCTCTGTGTTAATATTACATCTGTGGAACTGAGGTAACTTGTCTCTGAACAGGCGCAAAGCTGAAGACAGAGCTGGCAGTGGGACTCAGATGTCCAGCATTGCATGCTCATTATTTCTGTTTCTGTCTAGACTAGTCAATTATGCTACAGCAACACCGGCTGAACATTTGCAGAGAAGCAAATAGCTGTATATCTTAGTTTTTAGGAATATCATAGATCTGTAACTGTCAGCTCTCTGGGTTTGGATGCAGTTTGAACCATTGTCAAAGAATACTGTTCTGCCTAACATCCCCTGTCCGTCTTTAAACTCCCTTCTCCTCTGTTCCTGAGAACTAGGGCCTGTAGTTACTTTCCACAAGCATTTTTAACCCTTAACTGTAAAACAGGGGAGAATAAATTCACTTAAGCCAGATTGGGAGGAGATTAGGGGGGAGAGAATTTTGATCTGCAGCCTGGAGAATAAGTGTCCTTGCATCAGGGAGTAGCCCTTAATTCTCCAGTGGGGAGTACCGTCAAGTTTGAGCAGTGATGCTGCTTGTGCAATTCTCTCCCCTGGCCCGGAGACCAGAGGTGAGGTAGGTGTTGGTGGACAGTTAACTTCATGTGGGAGCAGTAGGTTAGGGAATGGGAGGTGGCAAGGTCTCTCTGTCTTTGGTGGGGAGGAGGAGCAGGCCATGCATGACAGTTCAACTATCTTCTACCATCCAGGCCAGCCAGCCAGATCCGTGAGGCCTTCCCAAACAGCACAACAAGCTCAGTTTTGCTGCTGTCAGCACTGCTGAGAGCAGAAGCTGAGGATGGGTGAATCCAAATATCCGGACTGCATGGATATTGGCTGGAAGTGTTCCACCATGTCCATGTGGCTGCCTTTGCGTGATATTCATGCTTGTCAGAAAATTAAGTATTCTATTCACCAGGCTCTGTGAGCCAGGAGGATTACCTCTCAATACCTGGAGTTCCTCCTGGGGGTGAGAGGTGTGTGTGTGTGTCTGCATGCCTGCTTATCCACAAGGTGTGTTGGGAACATACATGTGTACAGACAGCAAGAGATGGTACATGACTGTGGGTACAAGGAAGGAATTGCACAAGTAATGCAGAAGTAAGGAAGATGCCTTTCTCTGTGTGTCTGTGAGAGGGACGTGCCCCTTAGGATGCTGAGTGGCTTTGTCTGCATACCAGAAAGAGATGTTATTCTCTTCCAGGTAGGTGAGCTGAGTACAGGAAGCAGATGGTGCAGGACCTGGGTAGGTGGCAATGCATTCCTTTTCTTTGCCCTTATGTTTGTGAGGGGCATATGCATAGCCAGGCCGTGTCCCCGTGGTTTTTAGATCTACCTTCAGAAAGGTTCATGTGTGTTTAATACAAGTTTAAATCTGCCCAAGGTTTCCTGTGTACTTGTGCTTACAACCGGGGAAAAATCACGTGTACGTAATGGGTATTGAAAAACTGCATATGTGGTGGAAACACTAGTGTCAGGTGGCATCACGTTAATACCTGTGATTTTAGATGCATTGGATTTTGAGTAAGGCACTCCAAAATAAAGCTCCAGTTCTTGTCTTCCCGTTAGTACAGCTGATTAATCCCATGTACATTAGGAGTACCTTACATCAGTAAATAAGCAGAATCAGGTCTTGAAATATTTCGAAATAAAAGCTTTGCAGTTTGAAAGCTTTCCTGTGATCCTCTAAGTTAGAGGATGTTTTAATCCTATATGGGGTAGTACCATATGTATATGTGCATGGGTTGGGGTTTTCCAACTGCAGCAGCAAGGAGTGATCTTTCCTGGAAAGCAAAACTGCTTTATTGTGGCTTCACTGTGTGAGCGCCCTGATTGGTTCTGCTAAGCAGCACAGCACAGAGTTTCAAGCTCGGGGTATTCTCGGAAATTTGTGTTATTAATTGAAAGCTTATTAATGGCAAACACAGGATGACATTTTACATGATTTAGTTATGTTCTGTGAGTCATTGGTACAACACAGCCCCAGCCACAAGGCAAGGAATCTCCTGCCGTAACTGATAACAGAGAAGCAATAACAGCTCCATTCCTACTAACTGGTCCTGGGGCGACAGAGACAGCCCTTGCAAATGTCTGATCATCTCCTGTCTGGTGGTCACTCCTGGGGTTAAGAGAAGTCTCAGAGGAAGGCAGACTTACTCACTGAGGTAATAAGCATTTTGGTTTGTTACCAGGCAGCTTGGGAACTTTGGCCTCTCTGAATCTCTGGAATTGCCCTTACAAATAAAAAGGCCTTGAAGTGAGGGAACTGCTGACATCACACTGAAAGTCAGTAGTCCCAGGTCTAGAGCAGGATATGTGATGTTGCTCTAAATAATTAAACTTTTTTGTCTTGAACTGTGGCTGCGTTCTCTAGAATAATGCTTGAGTCCCATTCTGTCATGTTTGAGATGCGGGTCGAGTCTGCATCCAGTTTATAAGGTAATGGGGAAAGCATACATTTTTGCATGAGAATTGAATATTGTTTCTAATATCCTTCAAAAAAAGTCAGTTTCTTCTGCCCAGCTGCATAAATTGTCAGTGCCATATATCATAGAATTATAGAGTATCCTGAGTTGAAGGGACCCATGAGTATCATCAAAGTTCAACTCCTGGCCCTGTACAGGACAGCCCCAAGAATCTCACCATGTGCCTGACAGCATTATCCAATTGCTTCTTGAACTCTGTCAAGCTTGGGGCCATGACCGCTTCCCTGGGGAGCCTGTTCCAGTGCCCAACCACCCTCTGGGTGAAGTACCTTTTCCTAGTATCTAACTTAAATCTTCCCTGACACAGCTTCAGGCCATATCCTCAAGTCCCATTACTGGTCACCAGAAAGAAGAGATCAGTGCCTGTCCCTCCACTTCCCCTTGTGAGGAAGCTGTAGTCTGAGATGAGGTCTCCTCTCAGGCTTCTTCAGGATGAACAAGCCAAGTGACCTCAGCTGCTCCTCATACAGCTTCCCCTCAAGGCCCTTCACCATATTCATAGCCCTCCCTTGCGCTATCTAAGAATCAAAATGAGATTCCTGTTGAAACAAGCTTCATCAATGGCTGGAGCTGGGTACGAACAAAGTCCTCTCTGCACTGCTGAGAGCTGTACAGGGGAATAGAGGCAGCAGAGCTCCTCTGCACTCCCTTTTCCACCAGCAGAATTATTTCCAGAAAGGCATTGTAGGCACTGGGAGGAGATTATAGGCCAAGTGCTTAAACTCTTCCACCCTGGTTTAGCAAGAGCCCCACAGCTGTGGATTGTCTGATGCCAGAAAATAAGCCAGATGGACGACATGGATGGAGACAAGCCAAACTGAGATGGAAAGCATAGAGTCCCCTCCTGTCTTAATGGGGTTCTGGAAGATGAAGTAGCACAAGCTGAAAAGAGCCTTCAGCTGCAAAGCTCCCTGTGTTGAGGTAATGGGGAACTGAACCTATTGTTTTCTCATGAGGCTTCAGCTGTGGCTTGTTGGGATCTCCTCTAATGCTATAGGAAGAGGGGCGGTGGCCTAGGTGCCTACAGGAATGTGGGGTGTTTCCAGTCTTCACTGGAGGGAAGAATCCAGATCTACAACTGCAGAGAGCAGTGGGCTTGGAAGAAAAATCCAGCAGTCATAGTGAGAGGTATCATAGATCATAAGCATACTAGAGGGTGTCACTGCAGTTGCCTGTTCTGGTTAGCAGGTTGCAGGAAGATGAAGCCCACCCAGTCTGCAAAGGACAGTGATGGGTCAGTGCTTCTGAGCAACATATGCTGCTTTTGCAAGTGGCCAGACCTTGTTGTTCTTTCAGCATTTCATGTCTGTGATTTGTTATCTGAGTGATGGCAAGGCCTACCACTCAGATCAAACTCTCACTGTGCTAGGTGCTTTATATACAAGTCTAATGAGATTCATGTCCGGAAAGAGCTTTCTCCTATGATAACATAACATCATTTTATGGATGGGCTGTCACAAAAGGCTGTGAGAAAACCACAAAGCTTCATTTCACCAGCTGTCCAGGGTCCCCAGACTCTTTCTTCAAAACCTGAGGTAAGGCAACCTACCCTTTTCTGTGCATATCTGTTGACCATTTAGGCACCGAAGTTTGGTGCTACCAGATAACAAGTAATTTGAATGACTCGTGGATCCATTGAGTTTGGAGGCTACAGAAAATGCTCAGGACTTTGTATAAATAGAAGACTCACTTAGAATCATACATGGAGTCCATTATCAGTGCTGAGAACCTAAATTGGTCCTAGTCTAATGCCTTAGGCCTATGACTGGCTTTCCTCCCAACAGGCTAGTTGAGATATTTCAAAAGGTAGCAGCAAGCATGTTCAGCACCCTTTGGGCTACTTTGAGTTTAGGGTATTCTGGCTTTACTAGGAGATCAGTCTCTCACCATCAGGAAACATAATCTGCTGGAGCCTTTCTCAAAATAAAGGCTTGAAACTCAGCTCAGTGCCTCTCCAAGCCAGGCCAAGCTGCTTTCAAGTCTGTTTTGGAAGGGATTACTGAATACACCCCTCAGTGTGCTGGAAAATCACCCCTGCTGGTAGCAGGTACTGTCCAGACAGATTACACAGTGTTTATGGGGTTCACTGTGGAGGGGTGGAGATAGGAGATATTTGCCAGGCTTTTTATGGCTGTGGGGGAGTGTGCCTTTTCTAGGTGTGATCCTCGCCTCTGCCATTTGTCCTTCTTTCTCTATTCTGCCATCCCTGAAACAGCCTGGATTGGTTATAGCCCACATGTTACAGTGGCCAACCTGTGAAGGGAGAGCCAGAAAAGTTAATGTGGAGTTCTGGTCTACTCCCAGGATGCATTTGGGCTGCAGCCCATAATGATATGTATAATTGCAAAGGCCTGCCAAAAAAAGCAGGCTGGATTTAATTGAGTCAACACACTGCTATTAATAATAAAATGGCAGAGACTTTGCTATTAATCACTTGTGCTGGCTTTATCACAGGCAGTCTCGGCTATCTGGCTACCAAACAAGACCTTTAAAAAAAATGGTGCAGTGGAAAAAACTTACTAGTGGGAATACACCTGCTAACAAAATAAACCATGTAAACAAAATGTTCCTTCCAGAAGAATGTTCTTTCTGAAGGGGCAGCTTATTTGGGAGGCAAATGGAATTATGTCAAATGCCTGTGTCCTGCAGCAAAGTCCTTCTTTTATAGGAATAGATCACTGGAGGATGCACTTGGCAAATGGTGCATCTTTGGAAAAGGGTATGCTTGATAAAGGGCTTTTCATTGGGTGGGCATTTGGGGAGAAATGAATCCTCCAAAGAGAAAAGTAATTGCTGCAGGAGTGTAGCACAGCCCAGAGAGGTATGCATCTGCTACTAGTAAATGGAAAACACCATATCTGATGAGTTACTGAACAAAAATGGAAATGCAAACTAAAATAGCATGCCTGACACCTCCTTGTAGAGGGCTGGATAAACTGTGGTATATTGCCTTAGATGGCTGGATGTGGAGCTCTGTACCCCAAAGCGGATGCTGCCAACACTGCATGCAGCATCACAGAAGGAGAAGGGTCTGGTCTTCTGAGGGGCCACCAAGGCCCCGAAGTGCCCTCTTCCCTACAACCTGACTTGGCAATGCCATGGGGTGGAGGAAGAGCTTGAAAGGGGCTCCAGCCCTTTCATGCATGCGTCATATTTCCTTTCATGCTTATGTTCCCTGTGGCCCTCCTGGTGAACTCCAGTCCCTGAGACTGGTAGTGTTTCCTCATGGCAGTGCAATGCATTTTTAAGTCCACCCTTGCTAAGGTTCTTATCATAGCAAACATAGTAATTGCAATCTTCACTTTTGTTTCTGAGTAAAGCGGCTTGCACTGATTATGTCTGGGAAGGCACCTTGCAGCAAAAATGTCTGAAACCCAGGAGGAAGGGATTAGGCTTGAAAACCCTGCTTTGAGCAGGGAAAAGGATGTGTCTGTAAGCAGAGCCCAAGGGTATAGAGCAGGTAGAAAACCAACATTATGTTGCTCTTCGTCCAAGAGGTTGTGAGGTTTAAAACTCTTCTAGCAGGCAGCTGGAAGGGGAGGATCCTGTAACCTCCACATCTAAGAATGCCAAAGGAATGGATCTTTTCTTCTTTTGCAAGTTTTCCTGCATGAAGGGGTATGTTTTCTGTACACCAATGCAAAAAATCCGTGTGCATCATGCACCAAATAGTCAAGCAAAATAAATTAGTTAACAGGCTAAAAGGCCTCTTTCTGCTATGAATTAACAAGGTCCGTAAATGAATGTAAATGTTATCTCTCAGAAAGAAAGATAAAAAAAGAGAAGAGAGAGAATGCAACAACAAAAAAGTCTCAGAAAAAAAAGATTTCACTTCCTGCTGTTTTCCTTTTCTCCCCATAACGTGTCTTATCCTCAGAGAAATTCACTTCATTGTTAGAAATAGCCGAAATTGGCTTGCAACTAGTAAAGATGCCAAGAATTTGCACCTTGCTCTGTGACCTAAAGCAAAAATGACATGAACATTGACAAATTTGACAAGGAAATTTGTGCAAAAAACAACTTCTATTTGGCTAGCCAAGCAGCAAATATGTCGGATGATATGCTTTATTAAGCAATCCATTTTTCAGCAATAGCTGCACCATCTGCAAAGGTTAGTGTGCATCAGGCTTTCCACAGAATTTCATCTGCGTCTGCAGCTAGGTGCAACACACGACCACATTTTTCATGTACATACAATTTTGGATGCAAATAGAATACTTGATGAAAGAGGTGACCTTCCGGACTGACTTCCCCCATGCAGTAAAGTCACAGGCGCAGAAGCAGCTGAGAGAAACACATCTCTGCTTGGAGGGAGGCAGGGAGTGGGAGAGGGGAAAATGAGACATAAAAAGAGGAAGAAACTTCAAGAAAAATTGTTTCCCCCAAAAATGGCTTGATCTGTTGAATAGCAGAGACTCTGCACTTGTACCAGTCAAAGTGGAATGGAAACTGTTGTGTTAGGTAGCTGTAGTTTTCTTCTGGATGGTATCCATCTCTCCATTTTAGAGTTTTTCTCTTATTTTCTTGTGTAGTTCCTGCTACTACACTTTCTAAACATCGTTGTCTTCCATTGTTCCCTCTCACAGTTTGCATTCCAGACTTGTCATCTCTTAGGGAGGGATCATTTACCTTCTTGGTACTACAGATCCTTCCTGGCTGCTGGATCTCCTTCTGGACATCCTTGACTGTACAGGATGTATTTTCTAAACCCAAGGAGAGGAAGTGTTCTTTCAAGTATTATGGGACATACCTATTTTCTGCCTTTTTTTTTTTTTTTTTTCTTTTTCTTTTAAGTCATGAAGGTCTTGACTGTGTATTTTCCTACATTGTTTTGTAGTGGATATATATGGTCCTTTCATGTCCTGTCTGCCCTACATTAGGTGAAATCACCTCTTCGCTAATCCCCAGTCCTCTTCCCCAAGTGTATGCTGTACACATGGCTCCCTATGCCTCACTGATGGTTGCTGGTTATAAATTCATGGTCTCAATCCCTACTCCACTTAGCTGAAGTTGGATGCCATCCCAGTGCCTTGCAACTGTCCCTGGTCCAGTGGAAAGTTTAATCTGCCAGTTCATGCCGTGTTGTCCTATGGGGAGAGTTCAGTTCAGTGCAGCTCTGCACTGCACAGAGAGAAGCTCATTAGCAGGACATGGTAGTGTCTGATGACATTGTGGTCCAAGAAGGCCTCATTAGGCACAAAATGTTTCCTGTAGCTCTCTGAGATTTCCTAGTAACTTAACTGCGGGGACACAGATGAAATGGGGAGCAGAGATGCGCCCTCCAAGGGCTGTCTCCCATCTGTGTCTTTTGGAGGAGTCGATATCGGACAAAGCCTTTGACTCCTTTTCTGTAGCCTTCGGTCCTTACTGCAAAGATGCAGATGGACTGGCTGGGACTGGCAGGCACACTCTTCCCTGGTTAGCTGCTAAGCAGTGTTAAGTGATGAATGTTAAACTTAACAAGGGGACTTACAGATTTACGTAAGGATTTTACTGCCTGCCAGGCATAAATGATGGAACAGCTTTGATCTTTAGGGGGATCAGTACTGGAAGTGATTTAAACTAAAGTTAATAAAACTGCTTAAAACTGTACTCTGTAGTCCCACAGGCTGAAGGAGCCCTTGGTCACTTGACTGCTCTAAGTAAAAATTGTTCACATTTATGAGGGAGACCAAATCCCACTGGTGTTAACTGTGTTTCCAGCTGAATAATAAATGGTATCTTCCAGGAGTCCTGCAAGTCCTTCCCTATGTGCACTGCAGGTCCCACAACCTGCAGGAGCCACCAAGCTGTAATCTACGGAAACAAAATAAATGGCAGACTTTTAGTAGTTCCGTGGGCTTTTCTGATTCTCTCTCCACTTCATAATCCCTAAATCAGCTCTGATCCTTTTGCCATTTTGTAGCATGTCACAAGCTACTGTTGGTGACTTTTTAAATTTTGCCATCAAGCAGAATTCTTGGTGTGTTTTATCTTTGGAATTTGCTGGTCAGCACTGGTAAGTACATGCTGTAAACATTAAAATTTCATTAGCTTCATGGTGGGCTTTGCCACCAATGACCTTTTGAAATCGGACACCACAGTACCATTTTATGAATGGTCCTGTAATGTCTTCTTCCACCACAGTGCATCTTAAGAAAGTTCCTCACGAAGGTGAAAATTATGGAGGGTCCATTCTCTGTCTCCAAGGAATCTCAGTTTTCTCCTCCAGTATAACCATGGGTATTTCCTCCTGGGATTTCCATAATGCCCCAAGATGAAACAGTGTGAGCTGCAGTGGACAGGGTACTCAGACATTGGTGCAAACAGCACTTGTGCAATCTGCACTGATTCAGGTGAAGAAGTGGCTCTTTTTGTAACTATTTGAGGAGTTGATGGGATTTACTGGCAGCCCTGCATCAACCCAGCTCATTAGGTTTACAAGTGAGAACAAATTCCATCCGTTAATTGTGTATGCAGCTATGAGGCAAACAGGCCTTCCTTGCATGCCAAGGGGTCATACTGTCAACTGGAGTCACCAGGCTGTCCTTCCACAGACGCACAAGTCATCCTGCTATTGCTACACGGATTTTTGATTCTCCTGCCATTTCCTAGAAACTCTTTAACAACTACCAGAACGCCTTCTGTCTGCTTGGTAACAAAACAAGTAGCCTTTCATGGCCCTCTCTAGAAATCAGTGATTGGCAGCCACTGAAATTGAATTAGCAGTAACTCACCACTGGTAGAAAAAAAGTACTTTTTTTGTTTTTATTTCAGCTCAGTGCACTGTTAGTGATGGAACTCTGCAGTACAATGACTTGATGAGGCCATGATCTTGGAAAGATACAAAAAGAGATGGGCTGTTTCAGGCAGATCATGAAGAAATCCTGAATTAAAAAGGTACAGTCAAATCTGGGATGGGATTTGCTCTGTGAGGGAGCCAGCTGGAAACTACCAGTGCTTGGGAGGAAGTTGCATGAAAATCTTGTTACTTGTACCTTGTTATATAATTACCTCTTGCAGAGTGTTGGTTTGGTTTGATTTTTTTCTGAATTACAGTCGCTGTTGGAGACAGGCTTTGTGCTTAGACAGTCCATTGGCTGGACAGCCTGGTATTTCCTGCATTCTTACTTCCGTGGATCCTCTATTAGCCCTGCTGCCTGGCTTTGTCCTGCTATTGTGTCTCACTGCAAGGATAGTCTATGTCTGAGATTGTCAGGGGATTTCTGTGGACAGCTTCTAGTGGTATTTTCAGAGCCCCCTGATATGCTCCTCACACTCCTGTAGCATTTTCTAAATTCCTTGGGGGCTGAGGGTCATCTCTCACTTTACATAGGATAAATTGATAATGACATAATGAAATCAGTCATGATGAAATGGCTCCAATTTTATTACAATGAAAGGGAATTTTGGACCTGTGTTTCTGTTGTGTTGTGTCAGGAGCTGTGCTTACACTACAGTGGCTTTTTGCCAAAGATTTCCAATTTTGAAGTTTCCTATCCTATCCCATAAACTTGTAGCTAGATTTAGCAAACTGTTTTCAGAGGTTTTCTGTGTGTTTCCAGAGAAGTTCTCCCTGTTGCATCTTGTAGCAGCCTGTCCATTTGCTGTGGCTAAATTTTGGTGGGGCTGCAACCGTTGTGTTAGAGAATGAGGGAAGTGATAATGAAGACTGGATGATCTGCCATGGCTGAAATTTGCTCCTCACCCCCCCATCAGTGTAAGAGGAGAATTAGTTTGGGAAGCATCACTAGATTTGTGTTCATTTGCTTGTGGCTCCTATTTCTCTCTTTCTTTGTACTACTGCATCAGAGTTAGGGCTAGTTTGCAGTAGCTTTCTTACTCCCTTAAAAATATGCTCTATGTCCCTTGAAGCCTGGGGAAATCAGGCGCATTATACCCTGAGACTCCTTAGAACCTGAGCTCCTGTTCTCAGCTTGTTACTGCTGCCTGGTATCTTGCCTGTGCTGCAGTGTGGAGTAGAGCACTGAAGTATTCAGGATAAATCAATGGGTGCCTGCTGATTTATGCCACTGGAAGACTGGGCCCAGGTCAGATAGAGAGCAGAGAACCCTCTAACTGAGTCTCTTTAAATGAAACCAGAGGCAGGTGTTTCAGCTCAGTTAGCTGGGCATTCAGTTATGGTTTTTGCTACAGAGTAAAACCAGTTTTTCCAAAGGACACCGGTAGCAACCTCTTAAGAAAAGGAGTTGTGGCCCCTCCCCAGTGACCTTTCCTTGTCAAATGCTACATGCTGTGATGTTCCTACACAATAGAGAACACTCTGCTCTCTGTGTACTTGGCAAAGGAAGAAATGGCTTTTCTAATCTCATTGCATGAATTATTGGCAAAACGTTTGAAGTGGCTCCAAGATTC
>VWZG01004036.1:340059-352533 GCA_013396735.1 Grallaria varia
ATATTTTCTAGAAGTCCGTAGATCTGTGACCCCTGTATGAAGGTCTTCTTCTGATAGTCTGCTGATACAAGTGTTTGTAGTCCGTAAATGAATCTGGATTATTAGCAGCCTGTTTGGTGTCAGCCACTGAACAGCTGTAGGACTTGGGGTCACAACCTTTCTTCATCATGGACTCATGGTTGGTTTTGAATGTGGATCCCAGAGCTGAAATATTTTTGGTGCCATCACCAGCCACCCAATTGCAATTCTTGATCCTGTGGTTAACTATAAGCAGACGAATTTCTGATCCACCTCAGTGCACAGTGGTGTCTCCTTGGTTTTTGCATTCATTTCCCAAGAGTGAATAAATCATTTCTAAGCACTCGTTCCCAGGGAAGAAGTTGATTTCTTCCTACCATGTCCATGATGAACAAGGATACTCACATTATTTCTTATTATTTGGGTGCACACAGTGTGCACTTCAGTTTGAAGCATGAAAGTATTATTTATCTTTTGCTACTCTAAGGAGTGGCTACACACAATACACTTTGTGGGCATTGTTGCCTGTTTAATGTTCAAACAAAAAAAAAAATGTTAGTTTCTTTGTGTGACTGCACCAGGCTGAGTTGCCTGCTGGGACTCGGGCTCCCATGTGGTGGATGTGGTGTGTGCACACTGAGAGCAGGCAGTGACCACAGCTCTGAGCAGACAATGAATGAGGCTCTTGGGGCCACCCTGCACTTTTACTAGGGAGGCTGTTGAGTTAATTTGCCTCGGACCTTTGGGAAACTCTTTGTAGAGCTCAGAACTGAGTCTCCCAAGTGATAATTCAGTGCCATCCTCACCAGATGTCCCTTTTGCGCAGGTCAGCTGGTTCCTGTGTGCCATGGAGCAACCACAGCCTGTCTATACTTTCGTGTTCTTGCTGGCCGTGGTCAGGTAGGCACAGTGCATGGTTGCTTGGAGGCCCCTCCACAGGGATATCCAGGACACCAGACAGGGGAGATGTTTGAGCATGAGCTGTGATAACTAAGACATGGCAGCAGCAGAGATTCTTCTGTGTCCTCCTGGGCAAGGACCTTTCCACTTTGTTGGGGAAGAAGGACCTATCTCTGTAGCTGCAGAGTAATGAGAGCCCTGGGGCAGGAGGCATGGCACAGGGGTGCTCCTCCCTGCCTCCCCTTATAGACCAGGCTTTGTGGCAAGGGCTCTGCAGGTCCCATGTTTGTCTGGACATGGCACTCTGGAAATTTTAGTGCGACTGTAACTAGAGGGTTTGTGAATGTGTCACTGTAATTACCTCTCTGGTCAATAAAATGAAGGGTACTGAATGCTGGTAGTTTGGGGGAATGAAGACTGACTTAATTACAGCAACCAAATCCCTCACATCTCTCCCGTCCGCTGAAACACCAGCCGCCTTCATGTGCTGCCCTTTAACAGAGCTGTCTATCATGCATCTAAACAAACAGGTAGGGAAGACAGAGGGGAGATTGTTTGTCAGGGATGTGTCTTTGCGAGGGAGGAGCAGCAATGTCTGCAGGAGGGACTGAGGTGAAACTCAACATCAAAGGCAAGAGTCTGTCAGCACATTTAACTTTACAGAAAACCTTCTCCTAATAAAAAAGGAATGACCTCGTTACTACGGACACTAACAGTTCCCAGGGGAACACCGGCAGACTGCTGCCTGCACTTTTAATATTCACTTAACAAACAAATGGAAACCTTGAAATAATATCGGTGTTGTTCTTGGCAAGTTGTTACAATGCTGTGTCCTTATAAAAAACATTTAAGAATTTATGTAGTGTGAGTTTACTTTTCATCTGCTTCTTTTCTTGCTATCAATCTCCCTCCCTCTCACCCCCTGAGTCTTGTGGGAAAGACCAGGATGCCTGTGGAGTGAGATGCTGGTTGCATCAGCAGGTTCATCAGGAGGCACTGTTAAGCTTGGCTCTGACTGCTAAGAGAGGACTGGTTTCTAGAGGAGGTGCTTGAAAACTCTGTCTGGACCTGGGCCACAGAGGGCAAACAAAGTCCCATCAGGAGGGTGAAAGGCCTGGGGAGATCTGAGTTGGCTGCAGAACTGGAGCAGGGTTGCAGAGGGGAGAGCCAAGCCAATGGAGGTTGGAAGGACCCTGACTGTGGCAGCCCAGCACACAGCCCTGGTGTGAAGTGGTGAGAGCAGGCAGGTCGGGCCAGTTCAGAACTCTTCTCCTCTCAGCTTCTCCTGGCAGGAGTCACCACAGACAAAAATACCAGGAAAGCTGTGTCTCTTTCAAACCTCTGTGAAAGAATCAGGGAGACTGAGAAAATGTTGCTGCAAACTGAAAGAATACATGCAAAGTGCAAGACTGTTCAGTCAGCCAAATATCTCTGCAAATTACACGAGTGATTTCTTTTCATGAGCTAGCCTTTCTCTTCAAGTTACCACAGTCTGAGTGACCAGAAATCTTCCCCAGTGTTTCCTTGGTGTTATATTTTCTGTGTGGTACCTGAGGGAAGTTTGCAGAAATGGTTTCATTGACTCTTAGTGGGGGAAAATAATTTGTACTGGAAATAAGCCCTTACAGCTGATGCCTCAAGCTATTCAGTAGCAGTCCACAAACTCTCACCCACATTTAGCTGGTGTGCAGCCTGGGGAGTACTCCTTCCTTTCCTGGCATTTGCCCATGTTGATGTGAAGTGTCAGGTACACCCTAACATGCACAGGAAAATGTAAATGTGTAAGCACATATGAAATTTAACATTGTGCCTGTCCACAAATACAAACCAGAGGGCTTGCTTCTGTGCATGTCAGTATGTTCTTCCTGCTCATACAGGGCCATCCATCCCTGGTGCAGATTTGCTGCCAATTCTGACAGTCATGTTTTACACAACTTTATGCCTTGAGTTCATCCTCTGTACAGCCAGTCCTGACATGAAACTGTGGGAAAAGGAGCTCATATTTGAATATCTGTGATTTGCATTGTTTCTCTAGTCATCTGCTTAGCATCACTTCATCCCAGACTCGGTTTGTCTGAGCTTGGTTGGTTTTTTTTTTTGACTACAAGGCAGAAGGCAAGTACCTGCTGTTCCTTTAGGCTTTCTAGCAAACGGATGAAGTACAGAAGATGAAAATGTAATGATGGTAAGTAGGTTGTGGGAATGACACCATTCATTGGTACTCTAGGTATCAAAGTACTCACTAACGAGCAATTTACAAAAGACACTTGAGTCATTTTGAAGGAAATCACTGACTGCTGTGAGCAGGAGAGTGCAGACAGCTTCGTGCAAGCGTGAGCTATTTCCCAGGAGCTGCTGTTGGCAGTTGTGAGCTATATAAGAACTACAGACAGTTCTTTCCACTTCCGCACTCTCCTCTGTGGATGTCTGGGAGCAGATGTTTACCCTCAGCAGAATCCTACTAGTCGCCCACATAATGTTGGCAGAGCTAAGGCCACACAGAGGTCTAAGCAAACTGGCATCCCTGTTTGCATTCCTTCTACATACAGGAAATAGTGAGGCATCTTTCCTTGTACCAGCTGAAGATCTCTAATAGGCATGTGCATCTAGCATTTTATTTTCCTTACCTTCTTTCTTCACAAATATTAGACTACTGATGGACAAAATCTGTTCTGATGTTTGCAGTTGTCCATTTGTCATTGAAAACATGGTCTTGACTAAACGGTCCCTTCAAAGTGCAGAAAAGATACACAGCAGTAAGATCCAGGCAAACTCTGGTCCACTGCTACTTCTTTGAATGCCAAATTTCACATAGAGCGGAGCTGGAAGTGTCATGTACTTTGGAAAGACCTTAGAAACCTGTGTACCAAACACGGCAGGAAAAGCCAGATGTTAATACAGAAAGAAGGGCTAGATTTCTCTTTGCTTGAATGATGTAAATAAGCTGTGCTGAGTAAGCGTGAAGGGAGTTATCCTGTGTCAGACCTCAGAGCCAATGATACGAATCACTGAAATGCTGTTTTGCAAAGGTCCTAGGCACTTCTATAAAGCTGTACTTCACTGAGGTTTTCTCTTGACTTGTTCTGGGATGTTTGCTTATTCTTATTATCTGTTATGGCAAGTTTCATTTAAACACTAACAGAAATTTGAAGATTTTAATTAAAGGGGAAGATACACCAAAGTGCAAATGCCCATTTGTGCACCCACTCACATATTTGTAAATAATCCCACATGTTCCGCTGGTCATTTTGTCTTTGGTGGGACACATCATCACAACTCAACCTGTAGGTTCACATTATTGTCAGCAAGTGAAAAGTAGGACTATTGACTTCCAAAGACCATCCTCATCACCTTCACTGAGTTTGCAGGTAGACTTCTACATGCACACCCTTATAGCACCTTCCAATACATAAAGGGGCCTGCAGGAAAGCTGGAGATAGACTTCTGACAAGAGCATGTAGTGATAGGACAAGGGGGAACGGCTTCATACTAAAAGAGCACATGTTAGGTTAGATATTAGGAAGAAATTCTTTACTGTGAGGATGGTGAGACACTGGAACACGTTTCCCAGAGAAGCTGTGGCTGCCCTGTCCCTGGAATTGTTCAAGACCAGGCTGGATGGGGCTTTCAGCAACCTGGTCTAGTGGAAGGTGTCTGTGCCCATGGCAGGGGGGCTGGAACTAGATGATCTTTAAGTTTGCTTTCAACCCAAATCATCCTGTAATTCTGTGATCTAACCTTGAGCAAAGATACAGCTAGGCAGTGAGTTAAAACCCAGCCAGGTATGTGTCCAGAATTTCAAGTGCAAGTGGTCATACAAAGGTACAAATGCTAGATCACAAGGAAGGATGGCTTGTAACTAGTGGTTCAGAGAGAACCAGTAGGAAATCCGGGGTCACTGCCTGGCTCAGTCACAGATTTCCTGTATGTCCTTGCCTCATTCACTTAATTTAGCTGTTCTCCAGCTAAGGCAAAGAGACAATAGTACCTCCTTAGTGGTCTTGTGAAGGTCTCTTGGGACGGTGAAGAGGAAGGACTTGATTTTGTCTGTGTTTATATACTCCTGATCAAAAGGGATTCCAGATTAGAATTGCCTGGGTCTACTGCTGCTCCCCAGAGTAATTTTATCAAATATCTAGACCAACAATAAAACTTCATAATGTTTTCCCATTTGGGGTTGAAGGATATATTTCATTCAACAACCTGGAATGTAATGTTAAGCTATAGTTTTGAGCCCTAGTTTTTTATTTTGGTTTGGTTTGGTTTCTATTTTTGGTCATTGAAGTAAAATTCAAAGTGTTTTAAATCAAGAGGGTATCCCTTTAAGAAACAATTAGCAATTCATTGAAATATTCTTCTGGATCATTTTTGGATCTATCTTCCTCTAACTGAATAGTTGCAATGCAGTCACAGACCTGGCAGAAGTTCTTTAGCCCTGTCAGGTGCAATTTTCCAGAGAAACCTCTTTGCTGGATAATTTCTCATGAGGCTGGTGGAGAGGACAGGTTTGTGTAGCTGTCTGCATTGAAGGGGAATATTGGCCTCTTCCTGTGCCTGTCTGTTGACTTAGGAGTGTGGGACACTGAATGATCCAGCAGAGAGATAGCACCTGTGAGCTAGGAGGTAAGAGCAAGTCCTCTTGGTGAGATGCTGTTATTCTCCAGACAGTTCTTCTGCCTTCTAGGAGAGACAGTGTGGCCTCTTTAACACCGTCATTGGATCAGTGCTCCCAAATTACACTAGTGTAATCATCCCACCTGAATTAAGCAAGTAGCTCCTGGCTTCTGACTCCACAATCCAGCCTTGGGTATCCCTCTCAGCCGGATGCCCATATCCCCCTCTTCCTCCCTCTCCCTTGAAGCCCCCTGCTTGCAGGCTCCTTGATATTTTCCAGTCCTTCCCTAATGAGCACTGCAGAATTACAGCTAATTAAGGATGTAAATGATGCTGGAGAGGGAGAGAGAGGGAGAGGATGGGAAGGGGCGGGGGGTGGGAAGGGTAGCTACTTGCTGTGTGCAACTCTGCAGTAAAGTGTCTTCTACCTCAGCAGAAAAGTTATCACGGGAGACAATGTCAACTTTACGGAGGGAGAGCCCTCTGCGCAGCTCCATCCCTGCCCACAATAACTACCTCTCTTTAATGTGTCAGCGCTGCAGATGCTGATGTCCTCCCTCTCCAGTGCTGCTTTGTCAGCTGGTGCTGTCATCGAGCCCTGGTCTCCCTCTCTGGAACTTGCCACCACTCTCGCCCATGTGTCGCCTGCAGGGGTGAAGGGGCTCTGAGGACTTCAAAAACTGCCCATTCGCTGCGTGAGCGACCTGGTTTGTCCCTCTTGCTTGCAAAGGGGATTTTGGTTCGGGTCCACTTCCACGTTCAGAAGGGATACCGTTGTTCAGGGTGAGGGTGGAATTTGGCCACTTCTCCTAAGCACTGGGGCACCTGCCTCTCTGGGCTGCCACCTGCCAGTGCCAGCCCTCAGTCACTGCTGCCCAGGGGAGGATTAGGGCTAAGTCCCTTATCTCTGCAGTGGTGGCCAGTAACTTGGACAAGATGTCCTGTGGGGTAACACGTGCCAGCTCCAGCCGCTGACAGCTCTGGCCACACAACCCTGAGATACGTGGTTGCTCACACATGTGAGCTGGTCTGGTTTGCTTTAGGAAATGTTCCTAAAGGGAGCAGTGGGGGCACTGGAGAAAAGCGGGGTTCATCCAGCGAGGGGCTGCAAGCCCTCCACCCTGCCACCAGCCTTGTCTGGCAGCTCCTGCCCACACCAGGGAGCCAGGAGTTGGCTGGCTGGCAGCCCTGCATTGGGGAGAGATGGTTCTGCTGGCACCGAGCAGCTGTTTGAAACCATTCCAGTCTCGCTGGGTCCTCCCGAGCATGTTTCCAAGCACTCTGTGTCCCTGTTGGCATATTTCTCTGCACATTGCCTGGATCAATGAATTGCGAAGGGATGCTTGCCCCAGCCCCACAACCAGTCCGTCTGTCTGTCCCCTGCCTGGCTGAAGCAGGAATGCCCACCCTGGGTCAAGGGGAGATGGCATTGGGTGGCAGCGACGGTGGTGGTGGGTTTTGTTGTTGTTTCCCCAGAGCGCTGTGCAATACATTCCGATTTTTTTTCTTGTCATTAAGCCAGTGCCTCGGAGATGATGATGTAGTCCCTATGTGGGCCGCAGAAAGCACTTCGAGCCGTGCTGGAGTCGTGCTGGGTGGCTCTGATAGCAGAGCTAATGGGAGCGAATGGGATGCAACGAACTGTTCTAATGACACCAGCCAGGGAAGAGACAACAGTAAGAATAAATAAATGTTAACTATTTTCCTCTTCCAGACATTTGCATCTATTGCCATTAAGTTAATTTAAATAAGAGAGAGAGCGAGAGAGAAGGGGAAACTTACTACTACTCTTAATAACGAGTGTCTAAAAATAAATTAGGATGCTGGGATGCACTTAAGGCATTTTAAAAATAAGTCTGATTTTTCCCCCCTTTCCTCTTTTTTTTTCCAAGTGTTGGAGGGTTTTAATTTGGGCCAAGTAATTTTGGTGCAAACGCTTGGGCGCCTTTCGTTGGGAAATTGGGAGGAATGCAAACAAGATTTCACTTCATTAAACAGGGGCAAACAGTAGAGAAATTGCACTTACTTATGGAAATGACTTTTAAACATGAACAGCATTTACTTGCATTGCCTTGTGCTGAATTTTTTTTTAAAAAAGATTATACATGTGAATAATTCACTGCGGGCCAATTAGATGATGATTTCATTTTTAACCTCTCTTCCTTGCCATCTTGCTGGCTGTCCCTTTCATTGCAATTTCCACCCTCTTCCTTCCTTTCAATAAATTAATAAAGACCAAATAATCCTTCTCCCTGTGGTGCCAAGAGCTAGATTCTTGGAAGGGGTGTAAGGTGAGAAATCAGGGGATCACCATCTCTGCCGAACTGCCCTGAGATGCAGCAGGAATAACTCCATGGAATTTCTACAGGCAGAGCTGCACCTGTGTGTTCAGGAAAAAAAGGAATGGGAGGAATGAGAAATAGAGAGGAATGAAAGGTGGAGACAGAGAAAAAAAGATCTCCATGCTCTCTGCATGTGGAATCAGGTGCTGGAGAAAGGCTGAGCAAGCAGGATTCACCCTCTGTGAGGCTCCATTGATACTGACAGGATCACACCCGTGTGAGTTTGCTCCAACCAGGCTAAAAGCAGCACTCAGATGGGTGACTCCATGGCATTGCTGGGGATAGAGTGATGCCCTGAAACTCTTCAGCATCCCTGAGCCCAAATGCAGGCCAAAAAGATGTGGCACCATTGCTCAAACCAGGGAAGAATGGTCTGGGATTTGAGAGGAAGCCAGAGGAGCATAATGCTGACTTTTGCTGGGACCTGTGGTAAGTGGATCTTAGAATAAGTGGGTAGAGAGAGTTCTCCATGGAGCCTCACAGTTTTTCCCCATCTAGCAGATGTTAGTGGTTCTTGCTGACGTTAATACCTGTGTCAGGGCTTTTCCCAGCTTCTTGTGGAAAGCTGTCTGTGGGGTTCCATGACAGCAGGATCTGCCAAAACTTTCAGGGTGGTGGGAAGGAGTTCCAGAAGAGACTGGCTCCCTCTGGTCTCCACTTTGCTGCTTCCACATTTCATCAGATGCCTGCCAGCTTAAAAGGGGCATTGGGAGACTCTGTCCAGGCAAATCCCTGTCATAATTATAGGAAGGCATTACCTGTCCTCAAAATAGGGGTTTCCCCCCAAAATATTTAACTCCTGGAGCTCATTACATAATTTAAATTATGTAATACAGAGCCTAAAAGCCTCTAAAAACATAATCAAAAAGTATATAATTACTTCATTGTAAAGAATCAGCTGATCTACCTGTTCAGTTTCTTACTTGACTTTTACCTGCGTTTCTTGTCTAGCTCTTAGGTCTCACTTCTACGTATGACCCACTCTACAGCAAATGTGACTTTTACCTTCCTTTCATCTGCCCTGAAATGAAGGAGAAACTTCGGTGCCTTCCCAGTGAAACTTCCAGTCCCCTGTCCCTGGTAGGGCAAGGTATATTGGAATATCTTCCCTCTCTGCATCACCACAGCACACTGTTTTGCTTTGCAAGAGGTTTTCCCCTGATGCCAGCAAAGTCACATTGCAGAAGAGTCACTGCTGATAGGGTCTCTGCAAGGCCTGTGGGGTGAGTGTCTGTCCTGTCTTCTCCTCCTTACAGGTGGGGAAACAGAGGCACGGAGCAGGTAGGACATCTGTTTGCCTGTGTGCACCCTGGCCAAGGTTAGGCAGCAGTGGGCAGTGGGAGAGCTGGGATCCTGGTCAGAAGCAGGACTGTACATAAATTCATTTCTTCTTCAGTTCTCATTTGAAAGTATTTTTTAATGAAAAAGACCTTCCTGAGAAGCTCCCCTTCACACACCTGGTAGATGTCACACCACCGTGCCAGTGCTTTCTTCACCCTCATCTTTGCTGCCTCTGAAGCCTTCACCATCTTCCTCCAGGAACTCTTCTCTCACACTGTCCCAGCCTCATCCCTCCAAACTGCTTCCCAGGATGTTTCATGGTCATTTTGTCAGTGTATCCTTTCTCACCAGATCAGATTCCCAGTGTTTTTATGGCTCTTCACTGGTTACAGTTTTAGTGGGGAGGAGGTGGTTGCAAGCAATGACCTGTGATTTCCAGGGAAGGGGAGAGCAAGGAAACTTCAAGCAGCATGGCTTCCTGCTGAGAGCAGTCCCTTTTAGAGCCCTTGTGTCAATTATGGCTTACAGAGACTCTTCCCCACTCTATTTGTTTACCCCGGGGAAGCCCAGCATGCCCACTTCAGGGCTCAAGGCATGCAAATTCCCTCTCGAGGCAATGGCACAAAGGTCTTTCAGCCTAGGCTTGGGAACTTTGCACTGCCTATTTCTGATTCAACCTACAGCGTCAGGACCTGCGATCCACAAAACAGATTCCTTAATGAAGAGGCTTTCACTTTCAGGCTGCTCTGGCAGCTCTGTTGTACCTGGCATCCTCCAGCTGGGGCAGGAGTTGAGGAACAGAGACAACAATGAGCCCGTGTTACAACAGTCACTGATGCCTTAGCTCTGAGCCATCTTCTGGCTTTAGAACTGGGTACAGGACATTTTCTAGCCCCATGGAACAGTTCCTGAAGTTATTCCAAACAAATTCCAACATAGACTCTTTTATCCAGAAATATGCACACTTGGAGTTCTTCAGAGGCATCCTTCTGAGAAGCTTTGTGGAGAGACAGGCCCAGAAACACGTGCTATGAAACAGCATGTTGTGTGCTGAGCTCTCTCTGCAGGAGAGGTGATTCCATCTGCTACACAACTCTTGAATTCAGGAATAGGACCCTACGGGGCTGTTTGGTACCTCCGTTGACCTCAGCAGGCTTACCACCAGGGACGAGTTTCGCTCCATGCACTCATTAACCTGCTTCCCCTGAGGTACCTTTGAGGCCAAGGGCTGTGTGAGGTGGACACCCACAGCAGTGGTACTTAAGCTGCAGTGCTTTGCAGTGGGCACCCTCTTGCTGATCTGCTTGTGCAGCACCTGGAACTGGGGGACAGTAGTGGGTCCTGACCATCCCCATATCCACAAGAACCATGAGGGTCGTCTGTGGCAAGGCAAAGCAAGGCAAGTTCTCTGACCTCTGTGCAGTTAAGAAGTCTTGGGCTGAGGAGGACTTCAGAGGTTATCTGACTGAAATGAGCTTTGTTCCTTTCTTCAGCCATCTAATGACAGACAATGTCTCTGTACAATGAATCAACAACCTCTGGTAGAGGAGAGCAAGTGTAAGACACCATTATTGACATTCCCGCTAACACCTTCCCTTCAGACGCTGCACCACTGAGGGCTGGAGAGTGATAGACTGGGTCCTTGGACAAGGAGAAGATGCTGAACTGAGGCCTCCCAGCAGGATTTCTACCTGCAGCTGTGACTCTTGAGAAGATCCACCCTTGTTTCCCATATGGCCTCTACAGAGAAGTAGCACGGTTGGAGTGCCGATGGCATTGAAGAGCTGCTAGTCATGCTGCCAAACACCATCAGGGCTTGAAAGGTAAGGTTGGCAGCATCCTCTGGGTAAATTATATGTTTCTTTTCTAAACCCAGCAGGAGTAAGGTTTGAAGTGGGGTAAGCACATCCATTGCACCTCATCATCGGTGGAAGCCATATTATTAACAACTGGCTGAAATATGACATTTTCCACAATGAACTCCAAATGATGTTCAGTTTAGGCAGAGCAGGGACAGTTTTCTCTTGCCAAAATTTCTATGAGAGTATATTTTTGATAACATATGAAAAATCCTTCCATTAAACAAAAAACTCCCCTTCTATTTAGCTTTAAAAAGAATTTAAACTATTGATAGGTAAGAAAATATTAATCTGGACATCTTTTCTAATTTATTGTGTTTAAAATATATATGCACAGTGTGTTTCTGGAAATTATCTTCCATTGGAGAAAAAATGAAGTCTTGTAGGGCTATGTAATAAAGCAGAAATATTTAGAGCAAAGAGATAACANAGTTTTGGAAGGAAACATGGCAAGTGTAAAAACAGACTTTTACAAATGCATTTTGTCTTCTCTTTCTTTTCTACCTTTCAAAAGACAGATCAATTTCTTTATTTGTTTTGCACAAGTGTGAGGACGCCAAGACACAGAGATGGGATTGGTCTTGCCCAAGGTCACACTTCACAAATTATCATGGCAAGAGTCAGTAATCAGTTGCCATGAGGAAAAGCAGAGGAAAATGTGGTCTGGCATCATATGTTCCACTACCATCATGGCACTGTGTTTCAGATCCACTCTGTGAGTATCACATCCTCTTGCCATCTCTGACAAGCAGAACAGAGTAAGAGGCTGATTCAAACTGACTTCTGGTGCTGCAGACACTGAAGTCCTTGCAAAGGGAGAAACTTGGAGTATCACTGGCTGTATACACCCTGGGTTACTGAGAAGTTATAACAAATTGTGACACATGCATCATGTGGCTGTTTTTTCCTGTTCCTGGGGTCACGTGCAAGGAAATAAGTAAGTGGTAGGAAAGCCAGGGGGAAAAGAACAGTTTTTCTTCCAGGGCCCTGGCAGAAGGAATAAGAATGGGAATACTTGGGAAGGCCATGGAGCAAAAATTCTGAAATACCTTTTCACCCATTTGTTCTGCATTTTCCACTCTATAGGTCCTTCTCTCCCCTTCCCTCACCCTCCCCCAGCTTGACTAGTAATTCAGGAAGAAGAGGCCAAGGAGAGTAATATCATGGAGATAGGACTGGAAGGGCAGTAATTTAGAATCAGAGGCTTATAGTATTATTGCCTGCAAAGCCATTCATGGGAAATGATTCCACCCATCCCCATTCTGCTCCCCCCTCCCCATCCCGCTCTCCTTGCTCTGCAATAACAATAACAGAAATGCCTTCAGGAGGCTTTTCTACTCAAAATGCAGGCAAAGGAATGCTTTTCTCCACCACCCCTCTTCTTTCCCTTCTCTTCCCCCTGCACTCACTTGTCCCCCCTCCCTCCAAGCCTAACCGCTGCTCCCTCCCTTCTCCCTCCC
>VWZG01004036.1:352573-476713 GCA_013396735.1 Grallaria varia
TCCCCCCCCCCCCCCCCCCCGGTATAAAAAAATAAAAATAATAATAGGGGTAATAAGAGAGGAGGTAATGGAACGTTCTCCAACTGGGCACATGTCAGAAGCCATTATATGTGGTGCAGATTTGCATAATTCAAGAAGCATCAAATTAAATTTGCATAATTCCTTTGATTACACTTGTTATTAAATGTAAGTGACATTGATTTACAAAATGGCCCAATATAAGGTTAATAGCAAATGTCACCTTCCAGCAGGGTGAATAGGGTGCGTGTGTGGTGGTGGTGGTGGAGGAGGAGGGGGAGAGGGGGGCCTAGGGAGGAAGGCGAGCAGACAATTGATTTCTGCTCCTCTCTCTTCCTTAAAGGGCTCAGGTCTCCTCTGCAGAGGATCCCTCGGCTCTCTGAAGCTGCACTCAGTTTTCATGTGGGCGCAGTGTCATTAGGAGGGCCTGCCAAGTGGCATCGGTGCCATGACTCTGCTGCCTCCTCCTCTGTGCCGAGGCACAGCGTGGCCACCGAGCCAGCTCCTGATGGGAGCCAGGCAGGGTAGAAGGAGCAGGGAGAGCCAAAAAGTGTGTCTCCCAGGCCCATGCATGCTTGGTGGGCAGGAAGAGTGGCTTGGAAGGCATCTTTGTAGAAAGCTCTCACTGAGGCAAGTTTTTTAATATGTGAGTTGGACCCAGGCTGTTGCCAGCTGGAAGGACACCCTGTACATCTGCTGGGAAAGCCCTGTGAGGGAGTGAGAGCAATGCTAGGAGCAGTGCCTGAAGTGCCAGATCTGATGGCAGAGGTTACACAGTAAAAACACATCTGTGATTACGGCAAGATCTGTAAGTTACATGTAGACCTGCAGCCATAGATGAAAGACTCTGTGCAGTATCTACAGAGCTAGTGGTGATACAGGCCCATCACCATTGTCCTCTTCCTCAGCCTGGTATGACTGGACTCGGCACCAAACACTACCAGGGTACCCTGGAGGCTGTGTCCATTTTGCTAACATGGACCTCAGACCATCTTCAACACTTGTCTTGTGAGTAGACTCCATCTCTGAATATCTTTTTGCCTCTCTTCATTCTGTATTTTTCTCCAGCCATGGCATGGGATTTCGTGCGGGGAAACTGACTGGTAAAGTTGTGTGAACACCTGAAGACTGTAGTGATAAAACAAAGTTGTAAGTGTACCAGTACTGGGTGAATAGCAGAGTTTTAGACACAGGTAGTTTCAAAGACATGCATACCTGTCCATAACCTGGATTTGGTTCTGCTGAAACTTTTTTTGCAAATCAAGATTAAAGTAAATACCTTGTTCAAGGTGGAAAAGATGTTTCTTTTGGTGTCTGAGCTCTGTAAACATTGTCTAATAGCATGCAGACAAAACTAGAACTGTCACTCTGAATCAACAATCGGAAGGGTTTTTCAGAATGTGTCAAAAGAAAAGGCACCAAGTTTTCTGGAATATTTTTCTCAAGGGCTTTTTTCTGTTTTTTCTTACTTTGAGCAACACCAGCTGATGTAAATGCCATGAATTCACAGGATGCTCCAGCCAGCTCAGATGTGAAGTTTTCCTAAGAAAATGTGTCCCAAGGAGAAATATCTTGCTTGATGTCTGTGTCTACATGAAAGAGGTAAAGACTGGCAGCAGGTGGGGAAAATGCTTGATCCCAGGACCAGTAATGCCAACAGGATTGTCCATCTGCAAGGGGAGCTGTGATGATAAAGCTAACATTAGTGGTAGAGGCTTTGGAGCACCTACTGAATCTGCTGCTGTTAGAGCTTTGGCAACCACAGAGGAGCACTGTTCCTATACAGTAAAATGGTAACAATGACAAGATATTACAGCACATGGACTGCACAGGAATTCCACACTTAGAATGGCAGTATTTGCAGCAGGAAGGATATGGTGATTGGTTCCAGGTAGAGGTTTTTCAGCCATTTGCAGCTGATTTTTGTATTCTCTTCCTCAGCTCTCTAAAGCTCTAGAAGTCCATGCCTAAGAGGACATCAGGGAACCCACCTTTCAGATCCCAACATAATAATGTGAAGCCAGAGCTAATAATCTAGATGATCATCTACTCAATGAGAGATGTGAAATGTATTTGCAGATTTTAGATCCCCTTGCAGATTTTAGATTGCCTTTGGGCAATCTAAAAGGAAGATGCTGTATGCACTCCTCTAGTGTCCTACACATTGTCCCGTATCCATCAAAGAGTGTTGCCTTGCTACATCCCAAGCATCCAATGTTTGCTCCACAGCAGAATATATTATGAGCCTCCTGAACCCAGATTCTTAAAGGTTTCCACTGATTTGGGGTGCTCAGCTTCAGGCAGTTGAAGAAAATAGCTTTCTGAATTTAAGCACATTTGTGGTGGCTAATGGCTCAGACTGGGGTCCCATTCCTGTTGTGAGAATGAGGATAGAAGATGCAGTGCATAGATTTGGTGAATGGACACAGAAGGGTGGATGGAATATGCAGGTCCATTGTTCACACCTGGATTCCCTGGGAGCATAAAGGATGTGTCTTTGTGTGATGGCAAGGGATTACTCTTTACTTTGAATATTTCTGTCTTTTGAGCAGGTGTTGTGCTTCCCTCTGAAAAGCAGCATTCCCACATAGCCTGATGACAGGCCCCTTAATGCAGAAGATGCAGGTTATACTCCCAGCCCTGTCAATCCAGTGCTCTCTACTGCATCCCTCCCACACCCGGGCGCACCTTGGCTGCTTAGCCTGTGAACGCTGGTCCTCTGCTTCAGATGCCTCTGTGTAGTCTCACAGAGTGCTCAGCACAGTGATTCCCAAGTGTGTGCCCCTTGCCTCCCTTCTGGGGCTGGCAGGGTTGTTTGAGCAGGTCCTGACCCAGACCCTGTTGGGCTACATCAACCCTGAAACCGGTGCCTGAAAACCAGTTGCTGGCAACACGGTTTTGCATAGTACCAAGCAGGGTGTTCCTCTGCAACAGCTATCTTGAAACTCAGTGTCAATCACACTTCCTGGCCATCATGCTGCCTCCGACATGGGAATGCTGACTCGAATGTGGAGAATGAGAAGTTTGTTTTAAATATGGATCAAGGGGCTATGAAATTTGCCACCAGTTTTGGAGGTGTAAGTGATCCCAGCCCAGGCATGGCAATTGCATCCTGAGCTATTTGCGTGACAGCATAAGCCATAACTCTCCCAGGTCAAAGTTGGCATGGGCAGAGGCAGTTAGCACTGGCAGCTGCTCCTGTGGCTTTGCCAGGGGATAGGGTCATTTCTTTTCCATTCCTCTTGCTACTTTGGCAGCTGCTGGGCTGGTGCAGAGCTCCCCTCACTGTTGGGAAGATGGGGAGCCGAGCTGGAGCCCCAAAAGCTGGCAGCAGGCAATCAGGCAGCAGAGAGAGAGAGGCTCTTATTACGGGTAACCCTGGCTCTTGCTGACAATTGCTGACATCGTCATATTTAGCACCCGCATGCAGCGAGCCTGAGAGACACTCACGCACTGGGTGAGCCAACTGCAAATTAATCGTCAGTTCATTACTGCTCTGCGCCTTTCATCCTGACAGCAGCCTTTCAAACGTGGATATAATTGGAAGGGTCCGTGTGGCAGGAATTTGGTGAGGGCTGGGAGGGAGAGACCTCAGCTCCCCCTTCCTTTCCTCTCCCTCCCTTTCTCAGGCCAAGTTCTGGGAACAAACATCAAGCTTAGGACAGGCTGATGAAGGAAATTAGTCTCCCCTGCCCCTGTATCTCATCCCTGCCACCTACATCCTTTGACATACGTTGAGGTCCTCATACCGGGAGATCTGTTTGCATCCAGGAGGTTCCCTCAAGCTATAATTACCCTCAGCTTGCAAACAAAATGTGCAGAGAAGCAGGGTCACCTGTGAGAACTTGAATATGTGTGTCGTTGTTATTGCTGGTGGTGGGTATTACTGCTGTGGTTGTTACTGTGCTGCTGGGAGGCCCTGTCACTGTGTTACGCAGGCAGAGTGGAAAGTGAATCTGCAGCCAGGGAGGCTTTTACAGACCAGGGCCAAGGCTGAGGAGCAAGAGTATGGAGTGTATGAGGGACAGAGCTGACACCCAGCATCGTTGGGAACTCATTCTCTGAAAAAAGACACATGCCCTTGGATTTTATTCATCATGGCATGGCACAGAGCAACAGTCTTCTCCTCAGTTTCCCTGATGGTCAGGGTGATGTGAATATGCTCATCCTTGTCATGGGAACAGGCACCCCTGGGACACCATGGATTGGAGTTAGTATCTGCTTCTCTAGACCGTATGGCAGGAGGGGGCTGCTCTGAAAAAGCCATGGGGAATGAAATTCCCCTGGGGATGAACATCCAGGGCACTAGAAGTGTGGGGTGGGACTGAGGGTTTTTTTTGTGTTTTGACTGATGTTAGAAAATGGTATTAAAAGAAATTGTTGATGCAATCACAATATCCTGTTTGCCACACTTCAAAAAAAGGGTTTCTCAAAACTGTGGGATTGCAATAGGGAACCATGCTTGTGGGCAAGTGATGGAGCTGGCTAGGGGCCATCAGGGAAAAGAGATTTTTTTAGAAACCTCTTTGGAAGGAAACAGCGTTGGAGCACTTCCGGGAAACTGTTTTCCTCCTTTTTTCAGTTTCTGCTAGTTGATGTACAGGCACCTTCCCGATGGCCTGCTCTGGTGTGCCCACTCTCTCCAAGCTCCCTCTGCACAAGGGTCTGGCTCTGAGCTGGAGGATGCAAGAGCTGAGGGTCCAAGGAGGGGACCCAGTCACAGACTGCCAAGAAAGGCTGGGGGTCTGTGCTGACCGGGTGCCTGCTGGAAAGAATCCAGGAAGGATTAAGCACTTCCAACAACCTGTTTTGTGACTTCCTGAGTTGTGTTAATTTGCTTCCCTCAGTGGTCTAAAGGATGAGGCTGTGGTGCTTCTCCATGAGACAGAGGGAGTCATGCCGTGGGGACTCTGGCCCCCCTTCACTGTGTCCCCCCCTGCTCCTCCCGTGCAAAAGTTATTGTCGTATTCGGTGGAGTCTCAGGTAGGCAGATGAATGGGAAATGTTCCTCTCCATTACTAGCTGCACTTGACTGGAGTCTCATTACATTACGATGGCGCTTTAGCAGGCGAATGGGCCTTGCGTCTGGGTTCCCAGCACCCCTCATACCTCCCTGATAACGTAAATTACCCTCCGCCTCATTGCCTCAAATGATCAAACATCAAATTGCTAGTAAAAAAAAAAAAAAAAAAGGAGGAAAAAAGAGAGAGAAAAAGAGAGAGAGGAGGGAAAGGAGGAAAGCTGAACAGAACCATGGGTTGAATCTAGATGGTTTGTCAGCACCAAGAGACGAGTCAGCGGCTCTTAAACACTTGCTAAAGATGAATCCATTGGAGGTTCTGAGCATGGTGATTTTGCTGATGTTAAAGTACACCTGTAAAACCCAAACAATGTTTTATAATTCCAAATTACACTGGTCAAGACCTGCTACTTTTTTCTTTTGATCCAGGAGGGGAGACCCATACTTAACCTGTGTTTCTCCATCAACGGACTTCAGCAATGCTGAGAGAGATAGAGACGCTCAAACATTATAGATTGTTGTTGCCAACATCCTCTGACCTGCTTTCATCCCCTTCTTCCTGGCCTCTGACAAATTTTCCAAACCAGAAGAATAGGTCCAGGATGAAAGAAACAAGAAGGAGGGAAAAAAGAGAAGGAGAGACATTGAGAGGGGAAGGAACAGAGCAGGTACACGCAGAGCTGGTCGACTCTGCACAGAAAAATATGGATCTCAGCAGGGTAACGAGGCGCAGTGGAAAGAGGAGGCTATACGTCTTTTCTCAGTATTTAAACGTGTGCTTAATATGGCGCTCAGTGGAATGGTTAATCTGCTAATGCTGGTAGTGTTTGCTGTAGTACTCAGAGAAATGTTTACTGCAGTATTTCATGGGGATTGTGTTCTGGATGGCACAAAAGGAGGAACCGCTCTAGCGTACCGGGAAAATGTTCATTGCAAAATATACTGGAATATTAAGAGGTTTATTTAGTGGCATACTTAGTATAATATGAAAAGAGTTAAGTACAGAGTGTTTTATTAATATTTTTGGGGTGTGGATGAATTTCAGTGCTCAGGAAGGTTATAGAGAAGCAATTCCAGCAAAGGCTGGTTTTATTCATAGATTTATAGATCTTAAGCCCATAAAGGATTCTTGGATCAGCTAATCTGACCTTCTGTATAGCACAGGTATATACAGTGTGGACATACCTCCTGATTCAGCAAAGCACTTTAAGCACTTGCTTAAATTTAAGTATTTGAGTTGCCCCATGGAAGGCAGAGAAAATAACCCTATTGAATCAATGGGACTATTCATGCTCTTAATGGGAAGTGGGTGTTTAGACATTTGCTGAATTGGGACCACAAGAAGATAATGCAGCTAAATGAGTAATTCATAGCCACCCATTTATTCAACTGCTTATGCCTTCTTTTCTGCTTGTGGATTGCTCTGGAGCCAATCACCATTTCCTGCAATGTATTCATTGTTTGAAGTCATTCACTGAATAATTTCAGTGAAAACTCTTTCTTGATAGCTTGCTCATAAACAGTTCATTGTGAATATAGGAATATATGCACATACATTTTAAGAATGTGTGAGCGTGCGCACACTTGTGTGTGTTTGCATTCAATATGTGAACACCCATGAATGTACCTGCACAAATGCAGGGTTAGGATCTTCAGCCACAATAAAAGACACATTTCCCTGACACTGGTGAGGTTGCATTCGCTCCAACCAGCTCACTCACTTCCCAGTTTCAAGTTGCCTTTGTTTTGAGTGGACACATAATGTTTCTGACCCCTGGCTGCATGCAATGAATCTTGAGGTCCAGTTTCCAATGCAAATATTTACCCAGGGAATCTTTTAATGTGTTGTTGTGAGTTTTCTCCTCTGTCTATTCTTTACACTCTGGTTTGCAACACATCCCTCACCATAAAGTGATTTGCTGAGAATTTTGCAGAAAGTGAAATGGAAGAAGGTATACAAAATGAGTTGTAGCGAACTCAGCAAATGCTAACTAACCACAGCCTGTGCCAGGCCCTCCATTCCCTCTATTTACTCAACTTGTCATTAATCAGTTCTGAATTATTTTGAATGCATTGCTTAGGGATTTTCCAAATCAGCCTGGGCATATCTTCTTCAAACAAGTGTGTTTGCAAACCACTTATGGCATGGAATCAGTCAATTAAGTGACATGGCATTTTTTAAACAGGAACAAAACTGAAGAGCAGGTAGTATGAATAAGGCTGGAAGCTTCACCGGAGGAATTGTGTTTGTGCAGTGGCCAGCTCCAGTTCTCATGCAGACCTTACTGTGCATTATGCATTACAACATGGGAATAATTTGTTTCTGGTGAAGACTGCCAAAAAGTAACACTGGTTTTTAGGATTCACTTGCATTTTCAGAAAATCAAAGGAATTATCATGATATTTAGGAGTAGATTCTGAATGGCTACAAATTTAGAACTGAACATGGTGTTTCCTGAATTTCAGTTTATTTACTTTTTTATATTCCCCTCAGCACCAGAGAGGGATGTGATGGAAACTAGATGTGAGCAGGGCAATGGCAGCACTGGGGCAGTTCATCTAAGTATGGCTGATATGTGTGAGATAAGCGAGAGTTAGAGATGTTCAAGGAATGGCATGCAGAGAGCAGGGACAATGAAGCCACTGTAGTAGACCATGTGGTCTGGTCATGCTGCAGAGCTGATCCACGTTCTCCTTTTGGGCTCCCAGCAACTGTGGCATCTGAAACTTCTACTGAATGTCCCTCTCATTCATTTTCTTTCATTTTACAACTGAAAATTAAGATTTCCCTGGTTAATCTAAGGTGGATTTTTTCCTAGATATTCCAGTAATACAGAAGGACACTGATTTGTCCAGCCTGAATGAGTTCTGTTGTTTACAGACGTCCACTATCCTTTCTAGAAAAACAGTTATGTTTCAGAATGGGAAGACATTTCAACATGAAAAATCAATTATAATGATTCTTTTTCCAAAATAGAAAATGAAATATTTTGACTTTTCAAAATTGTGTTTTTATTTTCTATTCTTCCCTTGGGGGGGATGATTGGCCAAATTCAGCAAGAGCTAGCACACAGCCTGAGGCAACTAAAAGCACAATTCATTTGGCAGAGAAATTTCACTTGCTGAAGTAAAAAGAGAAACTGCAAGTCCTGGTTTTGCTTTCCAAAAAAGTTTGGTTGGTGTGGCTGTATCTGAGATATCTTTAAAAGAGAGTGTGCATCCTTCTGCCAATATTTGCATAGCATTCCAAACAACAGGGAGCATTTGAAGCTATTTAATACTAAGGGAATAGGTTGCAAGTGTGGGAGAGGTGGTGTTTGTATGGGCCCTGGCAGAGGTTTATTTACACTGTGGCTCAGTTGTAGCCCAGTCTGCCTCTGTCAATGTAGTTCTCTTTTTAATGAAGAGTTTAGCACTTGTACATGCAAGGAGTTATTTAGGTGTTAGTTTTGTTTGCCAATGAAGACTGTCCATTAGCTATCTTAATCCTTTGTCTGTCCCAACAAGCTGAATCACAAAACAAAATTAAAAGCAAACAAAACCCCCAAATAAACAAACAAAAACCAAGGTCCATCTAAAATACTGTCGTAAAGGAAAGAAATGTCCTTCCTTTTTTTTTTTTTTTTTCAAATTGAAATATCTTGTTTTACTCCAGCTTCTCCTTCTGAAAGTTGATGTATTTTTCACTGAACAAAAATGGAAACTGGTTGCAGAGAATCTGCAAAGGGAATAAAACCACTGGCTTCTTTTAATGTTTTGTACAGAAATTACAACAGTTTCAGGAGCCATTCTGAGCTGAACTTTCAGCAGATACAGAGATAAGTAGGACTAGTTTATGCTTATCCTACTCACCAAGTTCCTAACATTGTTTTGGATTAAATGCAAAATCAAATCCTGCAAGATGTGATCATTTAGGGTACTGTGGCATATTTTGAAACAGTAGGGCTGTTAGCCCCAGCATTTTGGCCGAATTCCAGCCTAGATAATTGCATTCTGCCGGCCTATATTCAAGCCTGCAGTTCAAATAGAAAAAAAACGCAAAAACCAAAAAAGAAACCTCCAAAAAAGGAGTTATCATATCTATTCTGAGAAGTCCTCCTGTGTGATAAATGATGCTTTTCCACCTTAGATGTAGCTGCATTTTGGGAAACATTGCCTACATGATCCTACTTCTCTTGCCCATTGAATAAAAACTGCTGTCAAGATGACAAGGCCAGCTCCTTTGTGGGAATAAAGCAGCAGAGCTGACCAGGACGGAGCTGTGGTGCTTTATGCCAGCCCTGTCATAACTGCACAGCCTTCACTCTATAAAGCCCAGAGTCCTAAGTAAGGTCTAAATCCCCTGCAGTCCACAGACTGGGGTCTTTGTCTTTCCATCAGGCATGGGCTGGGGGTACTGGGAAGATGGTGGGCTGGGGGTAGATGGGAAGATGGACGGTGAGAAGAGAGGACAGGCTGGCATCAGCCGAGAAGAGGGAGGACTCACTAGCCGGCTTGACCCGTGTCTGTAATTTGTAAAGAGCATTTTTACACCAGATCAATGCTTTCCTCAGCATTTTAATGTACCCCATTGGTGTCCTTAAACTCTAATGATGCAGTCTGTGAGAAGCTGCCATTTATTACCCACAGATGGGGTGATAATTATTGACAAGATTGTAACTAATAATTAAACCCATTTGCTCCTTTAAACAAGTTGGTGTGAATTATTTGCAGGGAGTTCTTTAGCAGGCCTGTGGTCACTCCCACCGCACGTGGGGTGGTGTTGCCCAGGAGCAAGCCCACCACCAGGGACGAGGGAAGACTGCTAGTGAAAGCTGGGCTGTTCAAAGCTGTGCTGGGAGTTCTTTCTCCTCTGTTCTGTGGGGCCTGTACTCCTGGCTGTGATAGTAAGAGGTCTGTGAGCACCACAGCGCTCCTCCCATTCTCCAGGGCTGAGCCTTCTGAGACCCAGCTCCTTCCAGGGCTGGGGCTGGGTACTAGTGCTGGGTCTGCTCAATAAACTTAGGTCAGACATGGAGCCATGACAAAAAAATCTGTTGATGAGAACTTTTCCGATGGTTTGTCTTCCTCTTCCTGAGTATCTTTAGCCTACCTCTTCTGCAAGCTGAAGACCAATACTGACATATTCCCTGTTGTTAGGTTTATTATTCCTCAGGTCAAAATCCCATTCCCACCCCAAAGCAAAGATGCTGGGAGGGAAAGGGAAGGATAATTTCTGCATGCTTTTGTTTCTTGGGTGACCTGAGAATATAAAAGAACTGTTTAACCCTCTGTAGTATGGTGTGGTGTTCCCATGGTGCCGAGGACCGAAACACCAGCTGCTGCCCAGCATTCACGGTGTGCTGGTGGGTACATACGGAGGAGTGATCTGGGCGCTCGGATAGGACTGCGCAGGTGGTAAAGTGCTGCCCTGCTCACTGTTGCCATGGGACACTGACCAGAGGAAAATGTGAATGGTCATTCTCTGTGAACCTGGGCATGCTGGATGTGGGGAGCAGGACAGCCTGTTCTAGGTGAGCAGAGAGCAGCTTTTGCAGCACCACACTGTTGGGAAGGCAGCCTGGGGGAGCTGCCTTCCCTTGGTGTACATTTAGAGGGAGGGTGTAAATCTAATCTCAGTGCTAGGGTCCATTAGCATTAGAGGGGAGTACTGTCTATGCATTCATTCCCTGCTCTCACCTCTGGATGACAGAGTACCCCCCTCCTTTGTCTGCTTTAGCACGGGGAAAAGGCTGCCCATTAATTCTCCAGTGGCGGTGGATAATGCCATCGTAAGTCTTAGGTGCCTATGAATTTTGTGAGCATTTTACAGTAATAAATACCCCACACTTGTGCATATAATTAGTTGTGTATCCCTCAGTTGTTCCAACTGCACTATGATCTATCTGTCCTTTTACAGAGGTGGGCCTGGTTCCTCCCCTTGCACTCCTCATTTAGTATTGGTGTGGCCTGACCCGGCAGCAGGAGCTCAGGACCTTGCAAAGCGATTTGTGTTAAGAGAAGGAGAGATGTGATTGTGGACTCAGGGATTTATTGTGCTTGAAGTGGAAACCTGAGCTGAGAAGGTGAATGCAAGGCAACCAATTTGTTCCTACTAAGTCTCAATGTATCCATACTATCAGTGCCGTCTCACACTCCCCTCCCATGTATACCAACTTGTACAAGCAATGAAAAGACAGCAACGATGTACTTCCACAAAAGTTTGTATGCTTATTTGTCTTCAGTATCTTCTGCCTTCCCCTTCTTCAGTGAAAAAGACTATGGGAAGACGAATTGCCTCACATCTACACAAGATAAGATTTTGTCTCCCTTTTAAAAAACTCCACTGAAGCCTCACACTAGCAGAACTTACCGTGCAAAGGTAAGCAATCACCCTGCTGTCTTAAACCTACTGAAGCCTGGACTCAACAGGCGAGAAAGTCAGGCTTTAGGGCTCCAAGTACTGGGTCAGAAAGACTGTGACCACATGACACAGATGCTGATCTGATGTGAAGCTTATCTGCTAATGCAGATCCTTTCAGAGAGTGGTGACAGGTTAACTTCTCCTGACAGACGCAACACGCATTCTGTGTTATTTGTCTGTGACTCTGGCTTTATACCTTAAAATATCACCTGTCATCCCCCCATAGCTTGGAGAAAGCTGGGCTAAAATTGAAGCTGGCACAAAAGCTGTGCAGTGTGTGCTCTGGCTAACTTGGTAAGATGTGATGCTGCAAGGATGCCTGACCCAGGCCAGGCCTGTGCAGCTGGCTGATCCCAAACTGTGCCCAGTTGGCACAGCATCCACAGGAGTGGGGCTGGGGCCAGCTCGGTCCCATCAGAGGATGCTCACACCGTTAACTGTAACCATCCTGTGGAACTCAGAGGGGCTATTTACATGCTTAAAGTTAATCACAAGCAGAAATCTCTCTAGGATCAAGGCTGCACAGGAAACTAAGAGAAGACACTTAAGATGCATCTGTCAAATGGGGCTGTGGTCAAGAGCTCACTGAGACTTCAACATAACATTTGAGAAAATGAATCCATTTGTTTCAAAGGCATCCTGAACATTGGCATATAGTAATTCCGTAATGGATCCATTTAACCAGCACTATAGCTGAAATATCCTTAACAAATATTTCTTTTAATAGCACTTAAAGAGGGAGTGCAGGGAGAGAAATTTTAAAACATTATTGCTGAGTTCTAGTTTTGAGGGCTTTCAAAGTACCAAGGTAATTTTTCTCCAAATTTGGCTCAATATTTAACAAATTGAGTGAAATCAGGAAGCAATGTGAGGTCAACATTTTTAACCTGAGTTGTTTGTTAAATTGTCCCAGCTCTGCAATAACAAGAACAGGTGCGTGTTGCATTCAAAGGAAATTCAAACAGTCCTTGGAAACTTTATAATAAAATCACTAATCTAGGGAGCAAGACCAAAACAATGGAAACACAGAAGAAACCTTTCTGTGGGAGATGGGAAAAGCTTGCTGACCTGGAATCTGGATTCAGAAGAAAAGTCAGATTTCAACCTTAGCTGTAGTGATTAACTACCTTAACTCTAGTAATTGTTAATGAGTGTTCAGCATGAGCCAGACCAAATTGGCATTTGTAGAGAAGCAAGATGGTCAGGTTGCATCCAACCTGAAGCAGCCCAGAAAAGGTGGATGTAAACCATGTAGCGTGGAAGCAGCAGTCTTCAAAGCATTTCTCAGCCTCATGGCAAACTGCACAACATCTGCTGGTTGCAGGCCATGGGGACTGCTACCCTTTGGATTAGTGGTGTTAGAGAGAGGTCTTCAGGCACAGTTGTTTGCCCATTTTCATAGAAAGCAGCCCTTTGCAGCTCCCCTCTTGTCAGAGCCACCTGCACCTCTAGCCCTCCAGGATCTGAGAGTGAACATTGTCCCTCAGGTCACTCCAACAATTGCTTATCATGGTTTAACAGGTAGACGTTAATCAGGCTGTCCATATCACCCAGCCCTTCGCAGATCACCAGCAAGGGCTCTCTAGGCCACTGGTGGCACACAGCCCTGTTTCAGAAGCAACGTGCTATAATAATGTATCCCTAACCATGCTTTATACCAATAAGTAGGCTATAACCCTGTCAAGGTGTGCTGGTGACTCTATAAACCATGAGACCTGAATGGTCAATGGTCGAGTGGTTTAAAGCTGTCACCAGAATACTGAGATAGCCTTATAAGCCTTGTGCTGCATGGCTGGGGATACATTATTCACTATAATATATGGTAAGAAATACCTGCACAGGGTCTGAAATGAACTGCTTTAGCCACTAGCCAGCATGGCTAGTGATCAGGGAAATCCGTCAGCATTTTCATGTGCAATGGGAGGCAAAAAGAGACAGACACTGGGGGAAGGGAACTCATTTTCTCTGTGTAAAGAAATTGAGTTTTGAGCAGGGGATGGAGGGCAAGCAGAGCCAAGCATGGCTAAGCTTCTCACTTGTGTTTTCTGCCATAGGGGAGCACCCAGGGCTGGTGGCCTTCAGGGCTGTGCAGCTCCACATGCCTTCCACAGCCCTTCTTCTGTTTTGTGGAGAATCCAGGAGTACTTGGGCTGTCAGTTCAGTGCTGCTCAGGGAAAGCAAGTGGGGAACTGGTGTGGGGCTCAGCATGAAGGCAGCAGTGCATGGGCAGTGGCCAGGGATGTTGTGCAAAGGACCATGGTCTAGTCATTTGCCAGGTGCCTCTGCTTTCTGTCCTACCTCCATACAGTGCCACAAGCACTACAGGGAAAATGTCTAACTAGGAGCAGCTACACTGATGGATAGACACAGGTGGGTTGCCCCATCCACACCAAGTGTCTCTCGGGTAGCACCAAGAGGCAGAGGATGAAGGTGGCTGTATATGTATGTTCATGCAGGCAGATGGTCCCATGGCGAGGACCTGGCGCTCTGAGAGGATATCCAGAAATTTTGCACCTTCATCCCTCCCACCACAGCCTGGCTTGGTGCACGTGTGGACGGCTGCAGGGGTGAGGTAGGAGAAGGCTGGGGTAGGTCTGGGAGAAATAGGGTGAAGGGATGCTGTGAATCAAATGGCCTGCAAATGAAGAGAGGAACGAGGGCTTTGAAGGGGTTTACAGCTAAATTTCTGTCATTAACAGCCTTGACAAATAAAAGACTCCCATCCTAACAGCCTATGCTACTCCAAGTACAGAAAACAAAATCCCTGAGAGCATGCCTGTGTGAGTACCCTTTAGCGGGGGGAGGTGGGGGGAGAGAAACAAGCAGCGCTTGGGGGATTTCATTAGGAGATGGGAGGGGAAAGAGGAAAACCCTCTTCCTGAACAATACATGGAGCTAAAATTGCCTGAAGGGCTTGGCTGCCTTGTTTTATTTATTTATTGCATATATACATACATGTAAATATATATATAATGTACTTTTTTTAAACCTTTTTTCTCCCCCAGGCTTTTTCGGTCTTTTCCAGGAAAGGACCCAGGGCATCCTACCCCACTGCACCAGCGAGGAGACAATAGTGCCAGCCGGCAAGCAAGGAAGAGCCCAGTGCTGCCTGGGACCAGTAGCTGGGAGACAGGAGTCAGGGCGGAGGAATCCAGGGCATTGAGCACAGAGCTGGTCACCCCCTCAGCTCGCTTGTTATGTTAAGAGCCCATCCGGTGGAGCAAGGGCTATGGGGCACAGGGAGAAGAGAGGGCCCAGCTCTGAATGTGGCTGCCCTGGCATCCTTCTGTTCTCCACATGGGTACATTGTCTGTCCCCCTCCCTCAGCACCACCTCTCCTCTCCCTACTGCGCTCACATCAAATATTGGTTTCCCTTTTTATTAAAACGCTTGGAGCGGTCAGCATGGTGACAGGCAGTAGCAATTTGTGAAGGATGAAAGAGGAGGAGAAACAAGTTTGTATTTGTGGTGCAGAAGCTTTGTCCCTCTGTCCCCCTCTGCAACCTCCCTCATGGCTCCCCAGCTGGGATGGACTGTGCCTAGGGACAACCAGGTGTGGCAGTGCAGACGTACAAGGCAGGAGGCAGTGCGGTGTTGGGGAGGGCATTTTCTCAGTGAATTCTGCCCCATCCCAAAACCACAGCCCTCTGTCACATCCTTGTCCCTGGTAGGACGAGGTACTGCTTTGTACTGTATCTCACCACAGACAAAAACCCTCATCAAATAAAGGTTTGCCCTGTAACACCCACCATTTGTCCCACGATGCCAGTATGGGCTCTCAAACCAGGGAGGGACTCTGTCTGCCCCTGTCCAGCCCTGGGCAGCCCCCAGAGTTTCTACATTCTCAGTATGTTCTGAATCCCAGTTTCTTCTAAAACCTGCACTCAATAAGATCTCACTTCAAGCCCATGCTTTTCCATCCTACCTGTTTTCTTTTTTAACAAATTTTGTTTCAAAGAGCTACCGTGCCCCAGAAAATACTTGCTTTCCTACCACCCACCAAAAGTAGTACCAAAACACATTTTTCTCCAGTGATTTTTTATATTTGATGTCAGTTAAGATAAAACTAATGGTGTCAAGCAATATAAGGAAGGGGAAGATTAAACAAAATCTATCCTCTGCAAAAACAAAACAATCAATATAACATTATCCTGCTGTACTGTCTTTCAACTTGCTTTGATTTGTGGGTCCCTAGATATTCTCTCATGAAGGCTCAGCATCCGCCCAGAAAATTCCCGAGCCCTAACCACTGCATAGCATTGGTGGAATTGCTTTTTCCACCCTCCTTCCAATGAGTCCATGTTCTACCACAAGTGGAAAAATACCATTCTACAGGATAGCAGTTCAAATGTAATTAAGACCAATTAAATATGGAGCTTACCATTGTTATTGCAATACTCTCAGATCCATCTTACCTGGAGAATCTGTTTTGCCACCTCTAGGGAGATCACACCAGACCTTCATCACTCTGGTCCCATCTTGCAGGCTTATCTGCTGCAGCAAAGAAATAACAAGTTTCTCTGTTCACCACATAGGAAAAATGCAACAGATTATAGGCGAGTGAAAAACTTCTGGACATATTTTGCTCTTGTGGAAAAAAAAGATTTTTGATTTTAAAGGTAATCTCCCACTGTCCCTCAACAACCATAAGAAGAAATTGTTGATGAAACTCAAAACAAAATTTTTATTCACCTTTTTTCCCTGTTTTTGATGCTGCTTTGTGTTCTCTGTTTCATTTTGCACCTCTGACTGAAGTTAGACATTTTTGCTGGAGAGGGAAACATGGGAAACATCACCAGGTTTTAACTGACCTAGTACGAGAAAAATAGGAAAGTAGAATAAAGTGTGTTTGATATTTAAGATACAAAATATTTTATTTCTGTAGGACATATGCTGACACTGTCAACATAGCACTGATGAGAGTTAGAAAAATTTAAGGTGAGAAGTTTAAGCAACTAAACAGCTACAAAACTTCTTCAGAATTTTCTTTTCATGAAAAAAATGGAAATATAGCAGTATCTATGTTTGAAACCAAGGCAGGCAGCATTCAGAAATATTGCAAAAAATGTCAGAACAGAAAGCTGGGTTTTTTCCAAGTTGTTCTACAGATCTTTAGAGATGCTCCTCCATGAAATAACGAGTCGTTCATTCACTAACCCATCAGCTTGGGAAATATATGCAACACAAATTCATTTGTTTCCAGCTAATTGCACTTCCATTTCCTCGTCCTGTTGTTGCGAGGCTGTGCAGACGGGTTTGAAATGGTGCTTCCCAGGCTTTGCTGCATGTGCCATCCCCTGTACCCAAACCCCATCACAGTGGTGCCCAGCCCAGCTAGGAGGCACAGCTGCTTTCTTTGCTTGTGATGATCTGGGAAAAAAATATTTGGGATCCACAGGTTTGGAGCAGGAAAGGACTGACAATCAGTCTGCTTATGTTTTATTCCTGGCTTCTCTTATTGGCACACTATACAGTTGTAATCAAACAAATGAACTTCTCTACATCTTAGTTACCCTTTCTGTAAAATGAAGGTAATAATATTTATCCAGCTGGGATGCTGCAAGGAGTAATTAATGTGTACAAATCACTGTGAGTTCCTCTAACAAAGTGTAAATTGCATTAGTCCCTACAGAAACTGGTAATAGGTTTGTGTCTTCCTTCACTGAAAGTCTGACCTCAATCCCCTGGAGTAATCTCAAGGAAAAAGTCTTCCTACTGTTTGTATTACAGCAGCTCATAGGACTCCTCCAATGCCAGAATCCCCATCATTCGTAGGGCTGCATATTTGTACAGATTCATACAGATATTTAAAGTGAGGGAAGCTGGGAGAAAGGAAGCATTAGCCCTACTTTAAAGGTAAACAGCCAAGGCACAGAGAGGAAGCATCTTCCTGGTGGTAAGTACCAATGTAAGTATTTTCATAAGACTTACCTCACACTGACTTCCCAACTCAAGCTGAATTTTCACTTTCCTTTGCTGGACATGAATCTTTCTTGTTTTGGTGAGTGACAGACCAGCTAGATGGCAATGGATGTACCGAGAGAGCAATGTTAGGGCAAGTTAAGGTTCTCAGAGGGAGGGTGCAAAATGGCCTTGGGTAGGATAGGTGCCCACTGGTCTTGTTTTTAATCTCATGCTTTTTTGGAGACCTGGATAAATTTGGTTTCTAATTTCTTAATATTTTCAGGCATCTTTATGCTATGGGAAAAGAGAGAGCATAAGAATCCCAGGAGGACTGGTTAAGCTCATTTTGTAAATCTTTGTGCATGGAGAAATGTGGATGCATCTCCAACTGCTCTTCTAGCATTTGTAATGTTCTCTTTTTTTGGCTGATATAACTTAGTTTCTTGTTGCTGCATCCCTGACTTGAAGAGAGCAGTAAATTGTCTCACCACTGGCGTATTGGAATTTTTCATGTTTGGACTGATGAATTCAAAAAATCACAGAATGGGTGAGGTTGGAAGGGACTGCAGTGGGTCATTTGATCCCACCTCCTTGCTCAAGCAGGTTCATCCTAGAGCACATGGCATATGACTGTTTCCAGGCAATTCTTGAATATCTCCAGTGAGGGCCACTCCACACCCTCTCTGGGCAATCCATTACAGTGCACTGTCACCAGCACAGTAAAAAAGTTTCTCCTCATATTCAAGTGGAACTTCCTGTGCATCAGTTTCTGCCCATTGCCTCTTGTCCTATTGCTTGGCACTGCCAAGAAGAGCCCAGCTCCATCCTCTTGACACCCTCCCTTCAAACACTTACATGAGGTAGACAATATCCACTACTCTCCTCTCATCCATCCACGTAGTTGTTTCATTGTAGAAGGCAATCAGGCTGGTCAAGCATGAGTTACCTTTAATGACAGTTCACACTGACTACTTCTGGTCACCTTTTAGTCATCCACATGGACAGAAAAGGCCTCCAGAATTAAATGCTCCATCACCTTCCCAGCGTTTGAGCTGAGGCTGAGGGGCTGGTAGTTCCCTGAGTCCTTCTTCTTGCCCTTTTTGAAGACTGGAGTGACATTTGCTTTCTTTCAGGCCTTAGGCACCTCTCCTGGTTGCCACAACCTTTCAAAGATGATCACGAGTGGCTTGGCTATGGTGTCTGCCAGCAGTCTGAGCACTCGTGGATGTGTTCCATCAGGACCCATTGACTAGTGAATGGTCCAAAAGCTGATTCCATTTCCCCCTCACATTAGAAATCAGTTTAGGTTGTGCCCTTTCTAAAGGAAAAGTAGAGCATAAAAAAAAGTGTGTCAGAAAATTCCCTGCCAGAGATAATAACAGGCTGATGATCCCATTCAGATTCTGTGTTTAGCCATTAAACAGTGCTCTGGAAAAAGCTGCATGTTTCACAGGTGCTGTTGATGTTTCAGGAGGAGACCAGAGTCAATGACTAGCTTCCTGTCCTGCTGGTCTTCTAGTGCATTGCTTCTAAGCCCCTTCTGATGCCAGTAGTTCAGTACTCAGATGGTTCAATAGGCTTTCTTTGGTGAAGACACCACCATTTTCACTTCCTTGCTCTCCCAAAGGTCCACAGGCACTTGTCGTATGGAAGCCCAATCCTCAAGGGGAGCCCCTAATCCCAAGAGGTGCATTTCACTGGTTTAGGCATCCAGAAGGCAAGAAAGGGAGGTAAGACACAAGTCATCTCACCACCAGTGGGATGAGATTAACGATAAAACTTGGCATGGTCAAAAAACTGGGGAGATAAAGACAGGATTAAAGCTTCCAGTGCTGTAAGTAATTCCCACTTCATGGATTTTAGAGTACCAGTAGAAGACCTCAGCCTCTAACACCATTAAGCAATGGACTCCTTTAATGGCCAAGCAAACTTAAATTGGAAAGAAGCCATCAAGACAGAGGGCACCTTTCTTTGGGAGATCCTTCCATAGCAACCAGCAGAAGCTGAGAAGGACTTCCCTTCCTCCCCTTCCCTTGCCTGCCTGCTAACTGCCCATGCTGCGCACGCCTCTGAGCCTGGGGTCCCTTCTCCACTGGCCAACCTATGGTCAGAGAACTGGGAGCCATTTGTGGGTGGTATCCAAAGATGCCTTTTTGAGCATTACATGTGCAAGGATGGGAGAAGGAGGGGAGGGGAGTGGGGGAAGAGGAGAGGTACAGCCACAGCACTCCTTGGCAGTGATTTATAGACTGGGTCAGGCACAAATTGACTCGTATGCAAGAAATGTAAATGGAATCGAGACTTTTGATGGAGAAGCTCATTTTCAGACTTAAACGCTTTAGATTAAACACACTCACACACAAATGCTGTCGGGGAGGGTGTTTTATATAATTTACATTACAAATCAATTCATTATCCACAGAGGCAGGTTGCACTGATTTTCAAGGATCGGAGATTTGATGAAGAGGATTCATTTCAAGAAATAAACCTTTTAAATTAACCGCAAGATGAGGGAAATTTCTTTATTTAAAAAATGTGCCAGCCCCTTCTTTGTTTCTTTTATTATTATTAATATTATTTTCCATCCGGCTCTGGGTCATTAAGGAGGGTCCAGAAGTCACAGATTGCCTTTCTGAGGGAGAAGAGCTGAGAACTTTGAATGTCACACATTTTGTCTGGCTCCAAACCCTTCATTTATTGCAACACAATTTGTTACCTGTGGTTGGCTCTGCACACCATTGTGTGCTGTGCGCCAGGACTGATTTAGCAGGGAATGTCCTCTCCACCTTGAACCTGAGAGGGGGACTATTCCTTGAGAGTTAATGTGGAAGTGTCATGAAAGACAGACTTCCAGCTGGCTCAGAAGGGAAATGCCCACTGAGCTCTGAGTCGAAGCCCCCTCAAGCTTTGGCAGGGTACGGAGTGTGGAAACCCTAGATATAACAAAGGCAGATGGCTTTGTGAAGGGACACTTAAGATATAGGGATAAAGAAGTGGAACAAAAGAAAATTCCAGAACCAAGTTCTGATGTCCCATCCTGCCCTAGAGGTGTGCATATCACAGTGGACAATAGCCATGGCTGAAGGCAAAGTGGAAGGAATAAAGATGGTTGAAGGACAAGTGATATGTTACTCTGTTCTTTCTTGGCAAGGCTGCAAAATACCACCTTCGAGGAAGACTCTTTTTCATTCCTTAAACCACTCGGGTTTAATTTATTTCCCCTCTAGTTATTCCTGGCTCCAGCTCCCTTATAAGTCCCAACAACTGCTCCTATAAACTGGCTCCAACTGTAGCATCCCATTTCCCCACCATCCTGCCTGGCTGCAGCAGAGAAAGAGGCAAAACAAGGGTGCTGGACAGAACGCAAGTGCTTTTTGTCTGTCCTGATGAATTTATTTTTTTTTTTTAAGATACTTTCATATGAAAAACCAAATGGTTGGGCATCTTTTCTGTTTGAACAAGAGTCAATCCTCTAGAAAGACAACTGCTCACCTGACTGTAGATGACCACCTCAGTTGCGTGGGATGAACCTGGGCCAGACGCTCTTTACAGGTGATGGCTGGGAATGGGCAGCTTTTGGGTCCTGGAGGTGCCTGCATCCCTCAGGGTCTAAGCAAGCCTTCCTGATCCAAACCCCATTGTGGGGCCTTCTTGAAGCCACTCTCCTCATGAGAGGATCCTCACCACAGGTGAGACTACATGGGTGGCACCTGCCCCACCTGAGCAGAGCCAGCAGGCAGGTGGCAAGTACCTGAGCTGGAGGGGAGCCAAGACATCAGGGTTAACAACCCTGATCTTGTGGGGGGAAAAAAAGCGCCTTGGTATCTTTAATGACCACAAATGGCTAAGACTTTTGCTTTATATCTCTCCTGCAAAGCAATTATGCACATTTTAGCTGGGGAGCTTTTATTCTCATGCAGATGGAGTAGACAGCACAGTGTCCTCTCCCAAGCACATTCAGGCCTGGTCAGTCCAAGTGCACAGAACAACATGAGACATGTTTGACCTTCACAACTTTCCTTTTCAGAACAGGATGCTAAAAACCTGAAGGAATTTTCCTGAGTGAGTTTGTCCAAAGCAACATTCACCATCTCATTCAATATTTGCCTGCAAAAAAAATGCCAATTATTAAGAGACAGTCCTGGCTGGGCATCAATAGGCAGCCAGGTGTGAGAAGTTGAAGAGAAATACATCTCATTAATGTGGAATTGTTTTTAGGTTAATAATCTTGCGTTAATTTTCCTTTAAAATATTGTCTTTGACCGTTAAACGCTCGCACTGTTATAAAAAGAACGTAATAAATGATCTTGAAGCAAATTCTCCTGCCAAATGTCATAATTTATTTGCATAATTAGCTCTTAATTTTAATTCAATATGCAAATCCACGCTTCCTTTAAATTGCAGCAGCCTGTTTCCCGGCCCTGGCTGCCATGAATTTATTGTGAGGCGGCTGTTTGAAAAGGCAGCTTCACTGCCTTCTGGGGATGGCTGCCTGGGGGAGGGGGTGCCCACCGCCAACTCCAGTCACTTTTTGTTTGGGTTTTGTTTTGGTTCGCTTCTTATTAAGTTGGACCCCAGCCTGCTTCAATCCCTGAGCGTCCCCCTTTTTCCCCTGAACAAGTCCTGTTTCCCTTTGTCTTCCTTCTGCATTCTCTCTTTCTTCTTTGGAGAAGACAATGTTGATCCTCCATTTTCCCTGCCCCTTTGCCCCTCCATGAAAGGCTTTGGCTCAAGTCTACCTGGCAACTGCTCTGCTCTCCCCCCACCTTCAGCTCTTTTTCCCCACCCCTTCCTTGGTGCATGGCAGCCCCTTGCTCAGTGCCTTTTTCCGGTGTTCTCCTACTTGTGGAAGAAGGTGAAGGTGAAAGCCTTGCCTTGCCCATGTGGTTTCATCCCTGAGTCCCCACCCATGGCCAGAGCAGCTGCAGATCACCAGAATCCCATCTCACCTCCATGGCACACTGGACCGTGCTCCATGCTGAGCGACTCTAAGCCCTGCACTCATGGCAGGGTGGCTGCAGTGGGACCATCCCCCCTGCTGGGGAGCAAATGTGGCTGTTCCCCTACAGAGTCATGCGTTGTCTGCAGAGGCCAAGCCAGAGGGATGCTCCTCTGCCTTCCTCCCTCCCTACCCCAGCATCCCTGCGTGTTTATTCTGAGCCTCTGAGCGGAGAGTGGGACGCTGGGCAGCTCAGGCATCGGGCCCCACGCAGGCACAGGGCACAGCTCTTTCCCAGTGCCCTGGGCTGTGCAGCCACCTGGCACCAGGCACCGCTCCTCTGCTATGAGGAAAATATCCAAACAAGACACCTTACAGGTTTCTGCTCCCTCCCTGTCTTCCCAGTTCAAAACTGAAACAGGATTTCAGCAACCACCAAGCACCTCCAGGTAGAGAGAGACCTGTGGACAGGTGGCTTTGAGAGGAGGGCAGAGAGGTATTGGAGGGATTCATCCTGCTCCCCCTCTGTCCTCCTCCCCAGCTGACACAGGTTGTCACACCACACATGGGGTGGTAAGAAACCCAGGCACTGCTCCTGGCAGCCCTCTCAGGTAGATATGAAGTCATTGGACACAAATCTCCAGAGGTTTTTAGGCATCTTGCCTCCTCTGACAATGGCTGATCAGTGAGGGCTGTAGGTGCTGCAAGCTTCAGGTACCTCTGACTTCACAGCCCAGGATTTATGCCTGGGGCACAGGGAGTAAGAAGGACACCCAGAGACTCCTGCCCTTGCATTTCATGGCACTGGGAGAAGAGTGGGAGAGGTGGATGACAGAGCAACATGACCAGAGTTTTGCTCACAGGTTAGGGAATTAAGCAAAAGAGACAAATTAGCCTGGACAATAGAAGACCTTTTTCACTGGGGGAGGACTTGGGGGAGAGGGAGATAATGAAATGTTGCTTCATCAAAGCAGAGGCAGTTTGCAAGCTGCTCTCCCTTGTAACTCTATCATGTTCAGATCCCAGGACGGACTACCAGGGCCGGCAGCCATCCCTTGCACTGGTATCGGGTGCCCTCCCTCCCCTGGGAGTGCGGGGAGGGGATGGTGGGGCTTTGCAGAGGGAGGGGCTGGTGGGGTGAAGGGTTTGTTTTGGAGGCTGTAGGAAGGAGAGGGTGTTGGTATCTCATTACAGGCCTTAGATCTCTGGAGAGGAAAAGAAAAAGGAAAAAAAAAAAACCTCGAACTCAAACCACAGGCCTTTGTTAGAAGCGCTGTCCGGGAAGGAAGGAAGAAGACAGGAACAGCTCAAATTCAGTCCTTCAATAATTAAAGCTTGCAAAAGAAGAAAAGGGCAGGGCAAAAAAATAAATAAAAAGGTCTTTCCCTCCTCCCACCTGCTCCCAAAACAAGGCTGCTGTGACTTCCCCAGGAACAAAGAGATATGGTGAGAATGGGCTTTTGCTTGATCCTGCGGTGGCTGGGAGGGAGCAGCGGGAGTAACGTGTGGCCCTGCAGATGGGAGCTCCTCATCAAAGCTGGGGAAAAATAGGGGCAAAATGTGGTTTTCCGTTTCACTGATCATCAGAGCAGGACTCTGACTTCCTGATCCGAGGAAAATTTGGAAACTGAAGACAAAAACATTTCCATTCCAAAATTGAGCAGAAAGAAGTCAAACTCCTGTGTTTTCTGCTAAGCAAAATAAAGGAGAAGGAAAACCAGCCACTGGGCAACACACAGAGACCCTTCCTGCCTTGGTTTGGCTGATGAGAGCCTCTTCAGAAATACGTGTAAACCGAGCACAGTTTGGGATTTGCTTTTATGTCACAGCAGGGATCTGTTGGGAGGGGGCATGTCCCCGGAGCTTTGTGGGGGCAGGCAAAAGGGATTGGAGCATGACATGTAAAAGGCTTTCCATTGCCTTTAGCTAAGGCCACTCCTTTCTCCTGCACCCTGCTGCATGTCTTGGGACCTCATGTATATCCCTTGGTGTTACGATGCTTCTCTGTCCAAGGATTTGTCCTTATTTTACTCTATTTATTGCCTGCATTACTTCTACAGCTTCAGACCTCAAATACTGGTTTTCCCCAAGTGTACTCAGCTATTTTCCAGATGAGTACGATGCTTCTGAAGCCTGAGTTGCCAACAAGCATGTGGAAGCTAGGGCAGAAGGGTGTTAGCTTCCAGTTTTTCCCATGGCATTGAGCAATGCGTACCAGTCACTCCCTTGTGCCTCAGTTTCTTCACGTAATAACTGAGGATAATATGCTCTCTGGCTCTGGGAAGTCGCATGTAGGGACTGTGTAGGAACTGCTGACAGGCACTATAAATGTGCAGAGCACTCTTGTCAGTTGTGTCCTTTACCAGGTGCCAGGGCAGCACAGATGCTGCTCTCTGTCATATGCCACCACAGCTTTCTGGCTTTTTGATTCCCTCTCCTTTCCTAGACACAGCTCTGCAACCCCAGCTTTTGAACCTCAAAACCCAAGGGAGCAGAACCTTTGCCCTGTGTGTTGCATCTCGCGGTGATAGGACATATGGCCAAATACTTGCGGTGGGAGCAGCCATGGTCAAACTGTGGGGCTGCACGCAGAGCAAGCATTGCTCTGAGCTCCTGTCTGCTGGAATGGAGCGATGTTAAGATAAAGATAAATAAAAACCCCTTAAAGAGCTCAAGAAATAGAAAATAAGAGTGATACAAGGAGACTATTTTAAAACAGCTGATGTCATGACTCCTGGAGGCTGGTTTTGCAAGGCCAGCATCACCAGTTTTGCAGTGCTGCTGTGGGGTGACACCAGCCAGCTGACTGCTGCACTGGATTAGGGAGAGATCAGAGTATGCTTTCTGCCCCTGACACAGCCCTGCTGAGTGATTTGGGGTTCACGTCTCCAAGGGCTTCCTTTCACCTGCTTGGCTCATCTGAATCAGAGCTTTTGGCTGGAGATGATCTCTCACTTACTTGCCTGGGATCAGTTGCAGTGAGATCTGTGTGTCATCTGGCACCTTGAGGCTCTTTGGGAGTGCAGCAATGGGGAGTTTCCCAAGGCTGATGGAGCTGCGGGCTTTGGTTGCATTGCCAAACAAGCAGCCTTGTTCTGCTCCCAAACTGTGCACCTACTCCTAGGGACCAGGAATATTTGCATCCTTTAGGGCTAAAGGAGGAAAAAATACCCCTAATATCTCTTCCCATCCTGCCTGATCCCCACAGACCAGCCTGGTGCAGCTCAGTGGTTCCCTGGTGCCCAGTGCCCTCTGTGTCTTCACACTATGAGGGCTCAGGACATGAGGCCAATCAAGCAGTTGGATTGCCTTAACACGCCTTAGTGCTCTATAATACCTGCCATTCTCCATGGTTGAGTCTGTTTCTGATGCTTGCCATATTTGAGGGTTATACTGCTGCGCTTTTCACAGTCCGTGCTGCCCTTCTGCTAAATGCTGCCTTCTGTCTTGCTCGGTTAATGGTTAGAGTGGTTGCCACATTCAGCCAAGGCTGGCCCCTTGGCTTCCTCCCTGGCTGGCCAGGCAGGAGGGGGCTGGCAGGACTCCCCCCAGCCACCCCAGCTCCCCAGGAACGTTCCACACAACGCCTGTGGAAGTGTACAAAGTGTCAACCTCAGCGTAGTTTTTAACCTGGAGTGATAGCTTTACTGATTTGCCACTTTACTACTCTTGTTAATGAATTTTTAATCTTCTTAATGACATTAAACACGGAAAGTAATTAAGGAAAACAAGTTTGAAACTGCTGACTTAAACCCTTTATTCAGAACTATTTAATGTAGAATTAATTTGATTTTGCCCATTATTCAAATGAACACATTACCTTCCTGTGCATTGGCCTCTTTTCCTTTTTTTTTCCCCCCGTGTGTGTGTGTGTGTGTGTTTTGTTTTATTAAATATATCTTATAATGCTTTGTCCTTTTTGCTTAGAGGTAATCAGAAAGTTACTCCCTCACAATGACAGAAAGGGTCAGCTTTTGGCATCTCTCTTGGGTCTTGTAAAGTCTCTTTGCATCAGGAGTTCAGCTGTGGTTGGGAATGGAGGTAGCACGCCTGAAATACCAGGTTACTACCACCTGCTCGATTAGGAGAGGAAGGAGCTTTGCTTCTCAGTGAGATCTGCCGGACTGGGTCCTTAGCACAGGATGGTACAACTACCACAGGGAGCAAGGCCATGCTGATTTACACCAGACAGCCTGGCCCCTGCAAAAAAAAGTCTGATGTAAACCCCTGGGGAAAAGTAGATGCTCAGTTTTGTCTTACAGTGGAAGAGAGGAATCCTTGAAACTTATAAATACCCCTTCATTGGCACCACAGGCTAGACCCTTTCTTCTCACCTTTCTTAGATGTTTTTGTCTCTGACCCACATGTATGAAGACAGCATATGTTCACTTGATATTGCCCCCTGCCCCCCAAGTTGATCTTTCCTGTCTCCAATCTGACTTTTATGTAGCTCTAAACCCTGCCACCACTTTGAGCCAGAATATATGGCCTTGTGGACCTGTTTCCATTGGGATGAAGATTCATTACTATGAATCAATTGCACTCCTGATATGATTTTGCTCACTTACAGCACAATGTCTCCCAAATCCTGCTCCTTCAAAATGCTGGGAAACTATCAACAGTCAGTAAGTTTTCAGCTGCCAGAGGTCTCCAGGTCTGCCCCACCGGCAGCTTCTGTGCTTGAGAAGCTCTACTTCAACTCTGTGATGTTATTAAAACTCTTAATCCTTCATCTAAGTTTTCTGCCGCATCCCCTGTATTTGGAAGCAATGGAATCCCTACAAGTACTCTGGATTCAGCCCAGGCAGATGTGTTGATTTGATGTCAGGAGCAGACTGGATTTCAGGCAACCGAGGCTGAAAAGGGCAGCTGCTCCTTGAATCCTTGTAGAGGTGTCTCATCATCTTTGCTATCAAGAATCCCCTTCTGGCATTCCAATGCACAGTATAAATAAGCTGTTTTCTCTGCAGCCACCTGCCTGGCAGAGTAGGTAATGTCAGTGGAGCCACACAGGCTAGTCTGCTCCTGAAACAATGAGAGTTGTCCAAATAATTGTGTGCATAGGAAGGATTACTGAGTGACAGAGCCAATTTGGGGCCATAAATCCAGCAGATGTGGTGAGAGTCTCAGCTACAAAGAAATGCAGCAAAAGCACACATCTGAATCTCTCTCTCAGACCTGAACTGGGGAATGTCAAAGTTTTGTACAAAAAATTTCCTGCACCTTTCCCTGAGCAGAACAGACATTTAATGAGCAGTGCAGGGAGGAAAAGTACTCATTACAGCTGCATAGAGCACCTAGGTGCTCCGTTCATCATGGACATGTATGACACAGTTACTACATGAGAGCAAGCCCTGAAACTAAAGCTCAGTATTCAGATGTTGGAGCAACAGCTTTGTTTTGTGGGTCAGTGGTGAGCAGCCAGCACCATCCTTTGCGATATTTGCTTCTCTTTGCAAAGACACTAATTCAGTGTCCACTGGAAGCAGCAACATCCTTTCCCTTGGCTCTAGTACATAACTGGATCATTCCTCAAGCTGGAATATTAAACATGCCAGCAGATTGTCATTAAAACCCTCTTTACTTTATTATGTGTTTTTGCTTCAACAGCCAATATTGGAGGAAAGAAAGAGAGCAAACAATTCCCCTGCATGCTGGCTGTAAGATACTCCATGAGCACCAAGCTGACTCGAGCAGGACCTTTTCCCATCAGATGAAGCAACGCTGTAGAGTGCCTCACGGGACAAGACCAGTGTTCAGACTGTAAAAGCTCCCACCATGGCACCTGACTTCTTCATAGTCAAGACTATGTTTTAATGTGACGACAGATGTCATAATTCCTTTGGGCTTTTTGGAGGCAGCAAACTGAGGCATTGGATAAATGAAATGACATGGAAAAAAAATCAGCTGGAGAGCAGAAGAAAGCTAAGGTCCCCAGAGTAGCTGATGACTGTCCTCTCACCTTGAGTCTCTAGCACCCTTTTACTGACATACCTGGATGTCACAGAACAGACTAAGCATGTAAGAACTGGATCCTGGAGCACCCCGGTGGTCTCCATGCCCTGATCAGAACAGATTCGGGGAACTTGCTGAGGAACAAACACCCAATTCTCCCTACCCCATACCTTTATGACTTTGAGCAAATTATTTTCATGTCATATTTAGCATTCAGCTGCTAACCAGAACATGCCATACTAGATTATGTGCCAGGTCCTTGGACAAAAGGTTTCGTCTCTGTGCCTTCACCTTCATGTCTGCTGTTTGCTCTGACTCTTCCATGTCTTCCACATTTCCTTCCCTAACAGCAGGATGACAGAAACACGAGCATATTGTCACTGTAAAGCAAATTGCTCCTCTACACTTAGCAGAAAAGCAGTAGAGAGGGCCACAGATACCTTCTCCCACCCTTACAGGGCCACTTAGACTGATTGTCCATGAGCAAACTGGCCCATTCCCACCATCCAGGCAGGTTCTCAGTATTAGCTGATGGCAGGAGCTGTTGAGGAAGTCAGCACCAAGGGACAAGCCCAGCCATGGGAAGGGGAAGGCTTTGAGAGGTGAAGAGGGGCAGTGAAGGAGAGCTGAAAAGGAGAAAGGACAGAGAAGAGAAAGATGAGGGAAAGAAGGGGATTGCAGGCTCCACACCCTTCCTGGCACCAGGGGCAGCAGCCTGCTTGCAGGGCTCTGGCCCACACTACATTTCCAATTTGGCGTGTTTAAGAGCATAAACCTCCCTCCAGTCTGGGCGCCAATAAAAGAGGCAGCTCTGCAGAGTCTGCACTCCACCGTGGCAAGCTGCCGACTTTCATTTCTTTTTACTACTGACTTTGTGTGTCTCTCGCCCCTTTCTCCCATTCTGGGGACTTTATGGACTGAGACACAGTATCCTCCTTCCCCAGAGCAGGGGCTGGCTCTAGCCCTGGAATTCCAGGAAATTTCCAAGGTTGTCTCTGGACAGCAGCAGCAAGCATCACTGCTTGTACCACCCAGCCCTGTGCAAAGAGGGCCTATGCAGTCATCCTGTGAAGTTCAAATCTCTGTCACAGAACTGGCTTCTCTATCAGAGCCCCTCCTTCTCCTTCCAGAAGGACATCTACGCATCCACATTGCCTATCCCAGCTGCAAGGAGGCACCAAGATGACAGGCATCTTATTCAGCCCTGCTCAGATGACGCCTGACTCCTGTCCCAGGATGTGCAGGTCCCCACAGCCTAGGACAGATGTGCCCCACTCCCCAGTGTACCATCACCATCACATGAGTCAGCTCCACACTTCAACTGTGCCAGATCCATAACTTGTGTGATTTCTGGATGGGGACCACTGCGTTCTCTGACTGTTGTACAGCCTGCTCATTGCCTCCATGCCTTAGTGGAGATGCCCACTGCTCACCTCAGTCACTCACAGTGACACGCTCGGGGAGGAGAACCTGCGTACCCATGGAAGAGACTGCTACATCACACACTGCTGACTCTGCAAACGGATCAGGCAATTAAAATGTTTTAAAGAAGAGAAGAGCAAATGACAAAAAACAAATGAAAGTGAAGCACAGCCAGGAATGAGCCTGGGGAATGGGACCTACACAACTCACCACAGTTGTTCTGCATGCCAAACTAGCAGGCAAAAAGCCAACCACCCCTCTGAATAGAAGTTTTGGCTGAGAAATGTTGGTTTCAAAGAAGAGTGTCCATTTTTCCAGCACTTTCCACCATCATTTACTTTTCGTTGAAGGTCCAGTCCCTCCCTGTCTTTGAGCAAGTACTCATTTTCTCAGAAACGACCGTGGAAGAGCTGTTTCCCTGATACAGGCTTGTACCTTCACCCTCCAGTGTTGTACCTTTCCTGCCCCAAAGTCCTTCTTTTGCTCTGCTTTGCTCTGTCCATCCTGGCACATGGAAACACGTTCCAGACAGAAAACCCACAGTATTGAAAAACATGTGATTTGGTTTGCCTTGTGTCCAGTGACTGGCCTACTGACAGCTGTCTGTATCCACCCACCTCGGTTGCTTTTGCTATCCCAAATGCAGCTGAGCTGTCACAGCTTCAGAGCAGAACAGGAGGCAACAAGGCAGGTTTTTTTTCTGACATTAGCATTAACTAGCTTTGCAAATCTTGGCCTCCAGCACCCCTGTTGGCTGCTCCCTCCTCCGCTCAGCAGTACACACATGGATAGGATTTCTGACACACATGTGTCCTGTATATCATGATTATCACACATTTCATTACGCCTCTATGCACCTTTTGTAAGACATGCTCCAACATGTCTGTGTCCAAATTCCCTTGCTGTTGGGGTTGCTTCAGGCTGATTTCGCCATGTTCATGGCTGCAGTTCAAGACATGTGGAGATGCTCCATGGTGGTTCTATGTATGAACATACACAGAGTAGCCTTTTGTCTATGAGATCATGCATTCAGGCCCCAATCCACACATATCTTATGGCAGAATCATAGACAAATTTTGTTCAAAATGCAGATATTTCTTTTGCTCCATCTATACCTCTACTGTATATGTATGTGAAAGTATTTTATGAAATCATAAGCTATACCCTGTAGTATCCCCTTCACATATAGTTGGTTTGTGAGTGGGGTGGCTCTTTTTATTATATTTTATTTTTTGCATGGTCACCAGTGAGTACATGAACAGCAGAAGAGGAGGAAAGATCACACTGGGAAACCAAATATCTTGGTATTTCTATTTGTGTTTCTTCTTCATGGGTCTTTTTTTGCCTCAAGGAGCCACTTATGGGGCTGAAATACTGCAAGATCTGGTCTTCTTGTAGTATTCCTACCATCCAGGGAGTGAAACACCCTGAGCAGAACAGATCTTACATTATTTCAGCTTCACAGAGTGCTCCCTGAGGCACCAGCAAGAAACATAAGCACAGCTACAAAGGCACAGAAAATGTTTGTGACACAGATGCAAGCGCTGAGCTCCGAGAGTTCCTTCCTCAGTGGAACAAGTGGCCAGATGCGTGTCCACCCCGGCTGGGGAATGCTGCAGTGCTTAGGGAGGGTGTCCCGCCAGAGGTCTGCTTCGAATCTGGGTGACAGAGCTCAGCCCAATCCAAACTGCAGGAACAGGACTACATGAGTTTTTGCAAGTGCATGGTCCATGACTGGAAACAATCACTCTCCCAGGGTGCACAGGACACGGCAGAGCTGGGGACAAGCTCTCTGTCATTTACACTCTGCTCTTTCAGAATCATCTCCAGGAGTGAACTGCAGTTCAGATTGGAGCCATCACACACACAAGCAGAAATCAGCTCACATGGTCTGTATGGGCCACCCACGGGCCTAGAGGGTTTCAAAGTGGCTGGTGCACACCATAGACAGAGAGTGCCATCTCTGTTACCATGCAGCAGAGTCTTGCAGTGCCAACCTGAACCTAGACCTCAGTGAAATAGATGGGAGTTCTAGAATTGCCGTGAAACAAGTGGGAGTTTTAGAATTGCTGTGAAACAAATGGGAGTTCTAGACTTTGCTGTGGTGATCTTTAGTGCAGGTTTGCTCATGGCTGGGTGATGGACCTCATGCTTCTTGCAAGACGAGGATGAATTTGTTTTTATTCTGCTACAGGTACAAAACACTTCCATGTGCCGCCATAAAAATCTCTCAATTATGTTATAGACATTAGCAGAAAAACACTAGCAACAAACCAGCAACACAGACACAACTCCCAGAAATCTCTGCAAAGCCTATGCTGGTGCAGGATGAGGGCTGCAGCCTCTCTGCCCTGTCCATCACCATCATTGATTGCATTTTGCCAAATGGTATGACTGGGGTCATACACTTGTATGGCAGTTCCCTTCACTGCAAGAGTGACTCTGGGCATCAACGTACACAAACCCCCAGTGTCCAACCCTATTTTTTTGAAGATGGCTGAGAACTTTGTTTATTCTACAATAACTAAACACTTCTTGACAGAGATAAATATTTTCCAAGTAATATCTTCTGCCTTGTCATAATATTGGGGAAAATGTTCCATTGCCTTCTAGCATTGCTGATCTCTAGAAATGGCTGGAAAAATAGAAATTCCAGCCTACAGAAAATTCTGTTATTTCTACATTTATTTTCATCATGAAGTGAAATGAAAAATGAAGTGGACAGAATGGGGTAGAACAGAATGTTAATTCTGAAGAAAATTCAATACAGAAGCATGAAAATAATGTTAAAGTTTCTGGTTCGGTAGCATTGAAAACACAAAATAGCTTAAAATATAGCAAGAAAAGCAAAACCAAACAATCCATTGCATATTGGGTCAGTTCAACCTTCTGCCAAGAATTCCAGTCAACATTTAACATTTCCAGAAAATGGTTCAATTTGGAGGATTCTGCATTTTCCAATGGAATACTAGTTCATCAAAATTCTTATTTTGATCAGCTCTCTTGATTATAGTATGCTACTAAAGAGGGATGTTTTCTGCTGTAACCATTTTTTTTCTAGCTGCAGGCATGTAATTTACGCTTATATTTCAACTGACTAATACCACATTAAGCATCCTCTCCGAACTGGACTTTCATTATCAGAGATTATATAACAACAAAAGAAAGCAGCTATAATGGACAAAAAACCTGGAGCCTGTGGCAGGGGAGCCTGCGATGCTGTGCCCTGCTGGAGCCCTGTGCCATGCAGCAGGGCAGGCTGGGCGTCCCAGCCCAAGACCCCCCAGTGTTGCAGGACCACTGTCCTGCACCTCATGGCGGAGCAGCCTGTGCCACATAAACTACTCACTGGGCTAAAACTGGAGGACAAACCACCCTTTCTTGTGTTTGAATCATCTAGAGTCAAACGGAAAAGCCATTAAGCTCCAGACACTCTGGTCATTCTATTTTCCCCAAATTATTTTATCTCTCATTTTTCTTGCGTTTTGCTTTTTTTTCTCTCTTCCTCCTTCAAACTCTCTCCTTCTTTCTTCCCCATGACTTTCTTTCTTTTCTTTTCTTTTCGAGTCTTACGGCAGGCATTGCCCTGTCTTCAAGGCTGCATGTTTGCAGGTCATTGGGCTGGCTACTTTTGCATCCTCCCCCGTTGCCCAGTCATCTCTGCCCCACAAGTGGTCTTATTTCTTCTAAGAGCTGGCTTTGGAAATACCAAACTTCCCCTTCCAGTGACTCGGGGCTTCAGCAGTTCAGCAGGGACGTCATCCTGAACCCTCCCTTTGAGTGACACAGTGGGCAGCACCAGCCAGGAGCTCTCCCCTCCCTGGCACCCTATTCACACAGCATTTTATCAGAAATAAAAAAGACAAGTTAATCTATTTGGGCTGAAAATGAAGGAAACAATGGGGGTAAAAAAATGGTGAGAAAAATGGTATTTCTCTCCTCTGGCAAAGGGGCATGTCGGGGGTGGGAAAGAGTAGGGGGTGTGCATAGAGGAAAGGAAGGTTGCTTTATTTTATTGATTTAAAAAAAAAAACAACACACACATATCCCACAGGCGCCAAAAAGCACAGGGCAATGATTAATGTCCCCTCAGAAAAAGAAATTATATAGAATAAATTAAACTACTGTGGCAGCAAATTGAAAAATAAGGATGTAAATGAGGTTTGAATACTTAATATCTGAGAAGGGGAAGCAAGTCCCAGGCACAGAGAAAATGGTGAGAAATTGTCAGCGACCCAAGGGGAGATGGTCCCTTCCCCCAGCCCAGGAGCCACTCTGCTGTGGGCAGGAGGCCAGCAGCAAGGAACGGATGTCCGGAGCAGAGCAAGGTTGGCTCACACCTGGAGACGGAGCCACGCTCAAGCCTGTGGTTACTCTACCAGCAGAGCCTTGCACAAGCATTTTCACTCCATGCAAAGACCAAAACTGGGCCCAGCTACTTCAGGTAGCCTCACAAGAAACATGTCATGGCACAGGTCATTCGAGGGGAAGCTGGGGAGCTGCAGGTGTTTGTCTGTATTTGTTACATGGCATACAGCCTTTTTCCTGAGGAAATTCCTCACCATCAGTGTCACCTCCATGTCAGTGGGACTGTACACTCCACTGTGCATTGTGGGCAGAGATTTTTGCTACCCAAATGTAGGCACTCAGTCTGTGCTGGATGTTCACATGAGCAGCAGCCTAGTCAAAAGCTGGAGCACACAGACCTCCTACTGTGAAAAGCTGGCCCATCCCCAAGGTCAGCAGGTGCCAGGAGGAAAGGAACGGAAACCACACAAGGTGGGTGACAGGAAAGCCGTGGCAAAGATGTATTATCTTCTCATTGGCCTTGTTTGAATGGAAAAACCCTGGTCATGGTCCTTATTCCCAGGACTTCTGCAGCTCAGCTCAGTCAGGATGCAAGGGTGACCACATTCTGGTTTGGATTCACACTGCCATTTGCCATGCAGAACTGCAACTGGTCTATTACATCCACTAACTATCAACTTGTATTTCACCTGGTGTGTGGTGTGGTCCCCCAGGATGACAGTTTAGCAGGTCTACAGAAATCAAACTTTGGCTCCCACCCCTGGCACCGATTCCTCATGTCACCACTGTGAAGTCATTTCTTCCGTTCATTGCTCCATCCCTAGCAGTGGGACAATATGGTCTGGCAGTGGAAGGCACAGAGGAGGTTTACATTCATGTTGTCAGGGCTGTGGAGCTGCTGCTAAGTACTGGGAGTGAAGGAGGATCCTACAGGAAACCTGTCTTTCTGCTGTGCGCTGCCACATGCAGCTATCCCTCGGGCTTGTTTTCTGTATTACAGGTGCGGGTGAAAGATCCTGACCAGGCATTAAACATTTTGTTAACATCAAAGCAAAACAAAGCACAAAAACCTTGCCTTGAAGCTCATTTCTAAGAGTTTACTAGGCAGCTAGTGTCCAAGGAAAAGGCTGCTGTTACCAGAGAGCGTGAAGATACATATATAGTGGATCTGGGGATACTTTACCTTCATTAGCCTTGAAATCTGGGGATACCTGACCCCCACTGGGATCCTGCTTCACACTACAGGCTGTATTTCTGTCCTCCTGTCAAAGATGAGAGAAGCGATGGCACTGGAGAGAGAGAAAACACGGTTCCTCACAGAAATGGGAGCAAAGAAAACTGCCACTGGTCCCTGCTGAACTGAGCACAGGAGGGTGGCTCAGCCCAAGAACTGCCAGTGCTGGAGCCCTGCAGAGCCAGAGGCAGCTTCTGTTTCTGGGAGCTTGCTGCTGGTTTGGGGTCAGGCACAGACCTGGCTGCATGGAGGACTTGTCAAATGGCAGAGAGGCAGAATAAGAAGGGGGCAGAGTACAGGGGGAACAGCCCAGTGGGGGTGCCTGAGTTTGGGCTGAGGGCTGTAATGGAGCAGAGCGCCTTCCCCTGCTGTTTCGGCTTAACCTCAGGCACAGCCATTAGTTTGACCCGATGGGAAATTAATATTCCCCAAATTGCCAGAAAGCTGCTCTCTCTGGCTTATTTTCTTTCCATCTGGCTGTGGTGGAGGAGAGCCCATCCTCAGCTTGCTGCTCAGCTGGCTCTTTCTTTTTTATCTCTTGTCGCTCCATCTCTCATTCAGCCCCCTCTATCTCTGCATCCTCTCTCTGCTTCCCTCTGCCAGTGCGGGTAAGTGTGCGTGCGTGTGTGTGTGCGCATGTGTCCCTCTCTCTTCCCTTCTGTCTTTTTGTTCATATATATTTAGTATTTATTTACAAGCTTGATTTTTTTCCCTCTGAGTGAAGCCAGGCATGCACAGAAATCCTTAAGATGCTATAAAGCCGCTGAGGTATAAAATGGAAAGTGCTTAGCCTGCCTGTACAGAAATATCTCACTGCGCCGCAGTGGAAGCCACCGAAGCTGGGTACTGTAAATCTCATAGAGTTTAGCTTGTTTGTTTACACCATGACGATGATCTAAAGAGAAAAAGAGAGAGCGAGAGGGAGAAGCTCTTGGTTCCCCTGTCAGGCCACAGCACACATCCCCAAACCATTTATCGGACTTTATGAGCAGGGTGCCAGGACACCAGCACCTTCCCAGCCCATCTGCAGAGAGTGAGAGGGGGAGAGGTGGCCACTCTGATGCTGTCCTTCCCAGGACACGGGGCAAGGCCACATGTGAATTTCCCAAGGCCACCTTGAGAGAGATGTTATGAGGATGCCCTATTCCTGGGACACAGCAGACTTTCTTGCTTCTCAACTGATCTTTTTGACTGTCCAGTCTTGGCCAAGGGGGATTTCTGAGACCACCCTGTACAGCCACCAAAAGTCTTCCTAAAGACTTAGAAATGATCCTTACTAGGAGCAACGGGCCACACAGAAGAGCTGAACTTGGGGGAAATAGGTTCAAATTTGGACTTCTTTGTTACCTTGCACAAATCAAAGCCTCTCTTTGAAATCCAGCATGGTCATATTCCTGAAGAACTGCTACACCATTTCCCTTCCTATCCAGCCCATCTCTGTGGCAGGCCTCAGGTGAGGATCCCATGCACTAACCTCTGGTGGAGATTTGGCCTTGCTCTCACTGTCTCCAGGTTTGTCCAGCCATGGCTCTGGGGTACAACAGCATCTCAGCACACACCAGGATGGGCCCTACTACTAGGTGCTGCCCCACGAAGTAACCCACTCACTCCTCTCCCAGGTGGCTGCCCCGCCAGAGCTGAGTCAGATCTGCACGCTGCCCCTTCAGGAGCTGTACAGAGCACTGGAGAGCAAATAGCAGGAAAATCCCTGTTTCACAGCTCCCCACTTGGATCATGGAGGACCAGCAGCCAAATTTCTTCATCTGTCAGACACAGTGGTCTCCATCTGAGCAAAAGATGGAGCCACAGTAGCATAGGTGAGATGAGATTTGAGAAGGAAAGGAAAGACAAAACAGTGTAAATCAGAAATTATAAATGCTATATTTAGTACAGTAGCAGAAAGACACTGTGGAAAACATGACAGCCTGCACTGTAAAAACATCTCTTGTTTAAAAAACAACCAAGCTGTTACACTTATTCTTACATCATATGTGGGGAATTTATCCTGCGATGTTGATTTGAACTGACCCGAACCACACAGGGAGTTTGCCATGTACCTGGGAGTGGAACTCAGGTCTCCTGAGTCCTAGACATCAGTCCCTTTTCAACATGAAGATATAAAAGCCTTGGACACAGGGGGAAAAAAAAAAAGAAAAAAAAAAAAGCAGAGGTTGTCTCAGGTATCCAGGGGCAAAGAGACTAGGAAGGAAGGGATCCTGCCCTCTTCATGAGTATTTGCATGCTGATGAGGGTGTTGGGTCTGCCAGGCTGCCTCCCAGCTTTCTGCCAGCTTCGATGCCACAAGGCACACGCATGGAAATTCTTGCTGCGCTGTCAGTCTGCAGATACATTCTGTCCAGACACAGCGGTGGAAGAGAAAGTGGGAGTTCAATGTCTACTTGGCACACTGGTGGGTTTACACCTCTTTCCAGGAGCCTCCATCGGAAAGACAGCTTCCTTCATCCTCTTCCCAAAAAACCCTGCAAGCATGAAATCTATAGATAAACAGTCACAGGTGGTTGTTGATTCAAGCTCTTCTATACCCTCTTATTCCTAAAAGCTCCTATGCTTCCCAGGCAAGGGGAGGAGAAATTGGAGGAAAGTGTAGCAGTCATCGATTGGGGTGCCAGCCTGCCACTGAAGCATGCAAAGAGGGTGCAAGAGTGCTCCCTGCAGGAAGATGACTAGTTCATGGCTTATGTTGGGCCAGAGCTGCAAGACCATTTTGCTACTGGATGCCAGAGAACAGGATCTTGAAGTCCCTGCTGCAAAGTATATTTGCACTGAGACTTTTTTTGGCAGACAGGAAGGCAATTTTTTTACAGGACCTACAGAAAGGCGACGACTTTCCTGTGCATCCCAATACAACCCCCCCTCCTATGGATGCATGCACGTTGGAAAGAACTTTTCACCGCGGCAAGAGGAGAGACTGGGTCCTGCCACAAAGATAAAGACTTCACACACAGCAAGGCTGGATTAGCCTTGAAATCTCTCCTCCATGATCTTTTGCTGAAATCCTTCTTTTCTGTTTGTTTTTTCTCTTCCTTCCCAAATGGCTTCCCAGCCTCTTCTTTAAGGGGCACGCCGGGGCCCAGAGTAAGGGTCTCCACAGCACTCAGAACAGGCCCCCAGACAGCTGCAGTGAAAGGGATGCTGCAATCCTAAATGCCCTGTGCGCTCTACATATTGTGGAAAAAGCTGTTGCATTCATCAATGTCAGACGCAGAGTTTGAATAAATTTGAATGCACTCAAGCGTGTTCCCTGCAGTTTTTTATAATATCACTTTCCAGTTTGAATATTTCACTTACTTTTTTTCAAATTTCTTTTTATCCCCCAGTTTCTCCTCCTTTTCATCCTCTCCTCCCTTCCTCTCCTCCTTCCACTTTACACCCCTCTCCAGGTTTTTACATTTGCAACCCAAGCAATTGGACAAAGAAGCCATGCTGCAGGCTTCCTCTTAGCAGTGCCCTGGAAAAGACAGTTACTTCTCACACTGTACTCATGGCTTCCCAGTTATTGGCCAGTTTGAACATCTTCCCACCACAGAACAACACCCCATGGGACCCTTTGGCTAGGAGAAACAACTAGTTTGCAAGGTATCCATGCAGGATCCATGTGTGAGGGTCTCACAGATGGTTCTTGGTTGCCTTGGGTCACTGGACCAGTTCTGTGGGGCTCTGGCTGTGGAAAGGGGATACAATAGTCTAACAGTGCCATGAGCCGTCAAAAGGGTCCCAGCCATCCATGGGCCCTGAACTAATCAATGAGAAGCAGCAGATCTGCAGCTGATCTCCTGCTGGTGCTGCATGGTGATGTCCTAAAGTTACTCTAAGGCAAAAAAAGGTGAACTGAATTAATGCTTTCCTTCCTCCTCTTTGCATCATCCTAGAGAAACCTATCAGCCCCTTTTGTCTCACACACTTCAGTTTGCCCCCTCTGTAACAGGAACCACACTTATGAGTGTGTTTGTAGACCACCGAGGGATGCCAACTAAACAAACCTGCTAAAAGGTTAATTATACTCTTGACTAGTCAAGAAAAAGGGGGTGCTATTTATAACTCTGCTTTTGGGCTACATTTCTATGTCTTCTGTACAAGCAGGAGGGGACAAGGAAGAGAAATGTCTTATACTGACCTGACCAGACAGGCACCTCCAAGATGGCCAGCCCTTACCCAGGACTGTGTGTCCTGAGGGCAGGGGGGTGAGGCACTGGGGACAGGGAAGGAGAAAGGGCTGACGGCACCATAGAATGAATGCATTCTGCTGCTTGTATTGAGAACTCACTGCTCTCTCTTTTAGTGAAAACTCTATGATCTTGTGACTAACCACTTTCCCCTTTCATTGTTTGTGATTTATATCCCATTACTTCGCCTGTTTGTGCCTTGCAGACATGAATTTTTTCCCTGACATCTCCTATGCAGCAGCCACGTCAAAACCTTTGATAAAATAATAGTGGTAAGATGTTCGCATGGCTGTTTTTATGTTTCCAGGGATATAGACATCAATTAAAACTCTTCATACGATCTGATCTGTCGTTATTAAAGGCATTAATACTGGCACGCCCCTCAGATTAGGGGCTGCTTGCTGGGCGATGGAAAGCAGGGAACCTTGTCTGCACACATCCCCTTTCTGCTCAGCTCCCACAGGGACCTCGCTTGGAGGACAATCAGCGCAGGCTACTGCGGGCGCCAGTGGCTGTAATGTACTGGTTTGGGATAGTACAGGGCAAAGGCATCCCAGGAACCACTAAAGCATGGTGCTGCCCTCCCAACACCTCTCATGACCTGGAACAACAACAATACAGCTCTGCCACTGACACCCTCCCAGACTGAAGGTGTCAGGGTTGCTTGAATGCATACCAGAGAGGACAGCTGAGATTGCAGACACAGGGTGCTTGGTGCTGAGCATTCACCTAAGGAAAGCAACCTTCAACAATACAGGTAGAATTGGGAGGGAGAGTTGAACCACTGTGATTTTTCCATGGCAAGTCATATAGCATTTCCTCATCAAAGATGTCCACAACTTATCAAATACAATCAATGTCTGTTAACCAGGAGGAAACTGAGGCTGCATAGATTGTATTGTTAAATATGCCAGTGCTGGTACGTAATTGAAGGAAGAAATGGGCACTGCAGCAGTCAGCTTGTGAAAAATGTCAGTGTCATCACCCAGGGTTTCACTTGGTGAGGCAAACCAGAAGGTCTGATTACAGGTTCCTGCAGCCCTATCCAGATCCACATGTGCCCAGCTTTTCTTATTCAACACAGACCAAAGCAATTCCTGATGGAACTGGAAACATTTGGGGTCCCTGTCTAACCTCCTCACTATACCTGTCATGGGATGAAATCTGGATTTGCAGTGAACAGTTTTGGACTCAGGACCTTTCTCTTTTCCTTCCAACATAGTCACTACTCAGAATATGTGCTCCATCCTGTTGATATTTTATGATACAGCCAAAAATACCCCTTGGTGATGATGCCTTCCCCACTGCTGTTAGAAGACTCCATAGCCACAGCACTATCTGTTCTAGGAAATCTTCTCTCCATGTGGTTTTCCAAATCTTCATTCAGTAAAGCAACAAGATGTAGGAAATCCTACTTAGTGCATGGTGGATTACAGGCTACTGGTCTCTATGCTGTATTTACATTATTTAACTTTTGTTTTATCCTTCCCTCTTTTTATCATCACTTTCTTTCCCTCTTTGCCCATCAGGGAGATAAAACTGGACTGATCCTTCTGCTTGGCATCTCCCGTGAGAGAAGACAGCCAATATGTTCAGATAATGGCCACAGAATAGCTCTTGGTCTCCTCTCACACTCACACCATCATTTTCCCTCTGCTTTCCTGAGGGACAGGAAAAAGTGGCCAATAGATGATGGAAGAAAGGTGGAGACAATATCTCGGGACATGACCTCCACCAGCAGTGACAATCCCTCCACACAGGGGCAAAAGCTTCGAGGTACATCAGGTTTCAGCAACAGTGTGAACGCTGGGATGGGACGACTTTTCTTTCATCCTGTTCGGGCATGGCACTTCTTTGGTAGCTCACCAAGCAGGATAAAGAGGGGGGAAACTGCTTGGAGTATTGCCTCCTCAAGTTTTGCCCTGGGAAGGGAAAGATACCTGTGAGGAAAAACTCCCCTCTCTCATCCAAAGGCGATTGCTTCTTGCCAGGTACCTTGGCATGTCCCAGCATCTCCACCTTCCACCCCACCAGCTTATGCTATGGGCCTGCAGCTGATTAAAGAGGAGAATCACCCCCTACCATGAGAGATGGGAGGCAGCAGGGGAACAAGGTGTGTGCGCATCCTCCATTTTGGTGTCTCTTTTTAAGCACTGGCTTTCCATTGCCCCAGGGGAGCCGAGGGGAAGCGTGTGTCTCTCAGGCACACAGCAGCCCTGACTGGGTAACGGTGCAGAACGTAAAGTGTTGTCTATTAGGTAGGAGACTGGTTAATACAAAGAGTTGTTGGTAATAACAATGTCCTTTCAGCAGTGACAGAGACAAAGTACCTGCATGTGGCGTGTACCACTGCGTGCAGCGAGTGATGGTCACAGGGAAGCTTTGGAGATCATTTGAATTTCACATCCAGGGAGAGTCAGCCTATCATTAAAAAACCCTAATTTCAGTGTCAGGTGGAGTTCCAGGTAATCGATCATGGTGTCAACTGGCACAGGCTCTCCCTGCCTCCTTGCCTTGCCTCCAAGTCAGCCTTGGTTTCTTGCAATTAAACTTGTTGCTGGGATCCAGAGGGAAGTGCAGAAGCACAGGAAAGGCAGACCACACATCCCCCCTCATTACTGGCGAGGTGGGGGCTGAGGGGGCCAGGAAGGTGGAGGTGAGGCTCGAGTGGTATGATGGTGGTTAGGGGGTACAAAACCAGGACACTCAGAAAACGATATTTGCTGCAGCAAGGTGCAGCAGGGACTTGCAGGGGGGAATCTCAAAACATCACTGCATCTTGGGGAAGGTATTGCATAAGACCCTCCATGCATTACTGATGCTGCCAAGCCCTCACAGCCAGTTTTCCTGCCTCCAACATCCTCCCTGCCCCTGTCAGTTTGTCAAAACACCTGTGCCCCTGCAGGTCTCATCCTGCACTCATTGCTCTTGGTCTCTTCAACTCACAGGTTTCCTCCCTCCTCCCCACACAGGCATTTCTGGTATTTCCAGGCCCTCTCAAACACCACCAGTCAGATCTCTAGGGTGCACCGCTTGCTCTCCTGAGTCAGATTCCCTTTAATGGACAGCATAAGGATTCAGGCTGCTCTCTACAGCATCAGTTACCAGGGCAACATTTTTGGCAAGAGATTTTTTTGGTTACAAAACAACCTTCCTCTTCCCCCAAAGGTCAAATCTGCATGAAGAATTGCCATCAATAGAAACGTACTCTGTTTTCCATCATATTTAACCCCAGTTTTAAAACTCCTATCTGTAACCAAAGCTGACTGAAGAGGCTTCATACAGGGGCAGAAAAATACTTCTAAAATAATGCCAATAAAAACATGCTTTAGAAAACTGAAGGAATCTGTTAGAAAAGAGCTTTTAATTCCCACACACATTCTACAGGAAATCCCATTGCAACCCTACTACACAGAAATGATATTGAACTGAAACCCTTCTACAACATTTGCTAAATGCTTTCACTAGTTCTGCATGCACCTGTGACTATTTTGTAGCTAAGGTTTAGGACCAGTAATAGAACCACCATCTATTGCTGCTTTTACCTAAAAATCAGAAATATCAGCCCTAAGCTGGCCCAGGACTCTATTCCATGTATGTACTGAAAGACTGCCATTAAGCCAAAAAAAAAAGCTGAAAACAAATCGGGCCAGGCTTATTCTCCTAACTGAGAGACAGGGTATGAATTCACATGGAGAATGAGATGTCTTATTTTATGCAGGACTGAGGTGCACAACCCCAACAGCATGGCTCAGAAGAAAAGGGCTGTGTAGGGTAACAGATGAGAAACATGGGATTTTGGGGCACAGTTGCCCTGATGGACTTCCTGTGCCCAAGGTTTTCATGCTCAAGTGATTTCTAAAGCCACAACAAAGCAGAGGGAGGTGGCCCTGAGGGTCAGTGTAGGGTGAGCCAGATCTCATGGCCAGAGATCAGCAGAGGCTGGCTGAATCAGTCACTCGGAGTTGACCATTGGTGTTTGCAGTGTGAGTTAGAGGGAAAACATGGAATTGACCTTGACTGTGGGAGCAGGCACAGGTAGAGAGCAAGCCTTGAGGAAGTAGCAGGTGGAATGGTGCAGGCAAGCAGGTAAATTGGCTGTCTGTGGTGTGAGGACACTGCCCTTTTTCGCCCAGCCCCCTCTGACTTGTTTGGGCATCCATGTGACAGGGAAAGGTCAAACTGGTCTAACTGCAGCATTGCAGAAATGTGATCTTCTTTTCCAAGAGAGAAACTGGGCAGCAGGAAAGACACTGCTGTAACGCTTAACCATAAAGCTGGGCAGGGAGCCCAAACACAGAACGTTGAGGTTAACGCCACTCACTGTTGGATCAAAGGTCATTGTAGATTGGGAACATCCAGCCAAGATTGAAAATCTCTCATGCATAGTAGATTGGCCACCCCTTTTATGCCAGTGCTGTGGAGGGACAGTGCACTCAGGGGTGGTGGAGAGTTTGTTAAGCCATAGCTTCATCCTCTACAAGGACCCAGGGAAGAGCCCTCCCTTTCATCTTCCTGACACGGATCTGTGCTGGGCACAGGGCCAGGTGTGAGCAGCAGACACCTTTCTGGCGCTCTTCATGGCTGGATCTTTCCTTCCAGGGCTTTCCTTCCAGCCACCCAGTCCTCCCAGGGCTCGGGACCACTCTGGGTCTCGTGGGGTATTGGTTAGGAACAGGTCTCCTGCAGCTGACAGTTCTGCCTAGATGGTGACAGTTGCTGTAGTGACCATGTCAAGACACTTCTAAATTCTCAGCCTGGCTAGCCAGACACTATTTATAACCCAGTTGGTTGCAGAAGGCCTTCAGTGCTGAGTCTGGGCTCACTGCGCTGGATCCCTAATAATTGTCCTGGACAACTTGTGAGCACAGAGACTACTCATTTTTGCAGAAATCCAAGCCAAAGAGACAGGAAGGAAAGCATGGCCTGGTTCCTTTCTGCAAGGTATGTTAGTTACTTCTTGCCACTTCTGAGTAGACTGTTCTGCAGTTGGAGAAGTTCATTTCTCATCTGCCTGTGGTAGAGGGCATCTGGGTGGAGGGACCCCTGGCCTGAACTTGGCCAGGTTAGTGTAACAGTCCCAGGCCTGCTCCTCTCTGAGATTTGATCCTGGCTTGCCAGAACAATTGGCAGCTGCTGCAGCTCCACAGGGGGCTGGAGCCACTTGGATCCCACATGATGCCCAGAGGAGAAGAGAAACCAATTGCCTTTGATTCAAGGACACTAAGCAAAGCATAAAGAAACTATGTGCAAATTGAATGGGAGGCATTAGTATATATCTTTGGACAGAGCACAGGTTTCATCAGCAGTCATACGGACTAAGATTGATAGATCTGACTTCTCCCTCTCCCATCTCCCTCTGCCTCTTAGGTGTCTTTTCTGACTGCCAGCTGAAGGAAAGGTACCTTCCCTAATCCCTCACAGAGGAGTTAGCATGGCCATGGTTCACTGAGGTTACCTCTGTGAAATCCCCAAAGGATAAACCTCAGTGCCCAAGCTGAGGCATCTTGCCTTGTGTCCTCGACAGAGGGCAAGCTCAGATCTGTGGCACTGCTGTGTTCCCCAGCTGGGTACATACTGAGGTGTAAAACCATGCTCATCTCCCCACTGGTGCATGGATACCTGAGATCACACACAGATGAAAAACAGGCTCAAAAACTGAGGACTGGAATGGGGACACTTGTAGTCTGAGGTTGGTTTGCACCTCAGATGATTATTCTCTGTGTGACCTGGGGCAAAGCACCTCATCTCTGGGCTTTGGTTCTGTCTTCTTGTCACCAGGGGTATGGCCCACCAATTTAATTTGGTCTTCATGGTCTCCTTGGCACTGGGAATGGCTCTCCCTGTGGCGCTGTACAACATCCCAGTTCAGCCCATCTGCTCTGTCAGGAGTCACTGCATTGGAAATAGCAGTGCGGGAATGTGTAATAATGCATAATGGGAGAAGGTGAGGCCAGAGCTGACATTCTCAACTCCTAAGCTTGCGGTAACAGTGACAAATCTCTCATCGTTTGTTCCTTCCTTGCCTGGTACTTTTGCTTCTCTTTAAATGGAGTTTATCATGGTGCAATGGGCTTTTTTCCAAGTTAATGTCTGTCAGCTCCAATTTGTTCAAATGACCTTTGTAGGCTCAGGGGAATTTTAAAAATAAATAAAGAAGGGCTTGCTGGAGTGCTTAAGGAGAGCTTCACCTGACAGTCAATGATAGAGACAACTCAGAGCCTGCAAGCACCACATCCTCCCAGGACGAAGCTGGGGTAAATGGGCTGGTTGGGGAAAAGATTTCAGGGCTCCAGGGGTGTCTGTGTGATGTAAGACAGGATAGAACTGAGCCACAGCCACAGGGCTGCTTCTGGTGGGGAAGGGAGGCATGCAGTACTTTCTCTGAGTCCCACCGTCCCTAGAGCAGGGTTCATGGAGTGTGGGTTCATGTGATAGATTCCAAAGTACTCACAAAGGGTATAGTCCAGGCTCTCTTGTCTTTGCTTCTCTCTCAGAAAGCACTCCTCCAATAATCTCTTTTGAGAAGCTTTCTTGCTTGAACCCAGAAATCGGGTCCCCTTACCTGGGTTGGTCGGGCTGAGGCTGGTCCTGGGGAAGGGCAGACTTCACACTCTGCTTTTGCAGGGAGTGGGATACAATTCTCTGTCTCAGCTTTGCCTTCTGGAAGGGCTAAGGTCATTTTGCCAAAAATTTACTCCAGTCAGAGTTGGTAAGCTAGATGGAAATGTACATGGATTTGAGTGTTCAAGAACAGTAAAGGGGGAAAAAAGTCAACACTTTACTTGACTAAGGCTAAAGACATGAGAGAATAGGGAAGGAAACAATAGAAGGTCAGAGAAATACAGTCTAAAGCCAACCCCCTGGCTCCAGCTACTGTGGAAAGACTTTGCAGGGTTATTCAGCCTTCCCGAGCCAGCAAGAAGTACATCAAAATCTGTTTGGCCAAGAGCCACAGGAGACCTGAAAGGATGGGAGCTCTGGAAGCATTTCACAGGGATGCCCCAGCTGGAGCTTGACTGAAATTGCAGCAGAGGCCCAAGAAGATTCAGTTAAATGGGTTCCTGCTGGCTTCTTCGTTACCACTGCTGGTGGTGTGGCACTAGCCAGAAGTCCTATGCATACAAAGGCTCACAGACAGCTGCATGGTATAGTCATGACTCAGAAGTCCTGCTCAAAGTGCATGAAGGCACACAATGGCCATCCCTGGCTTAGCAAGAGGAAATTGGAGGTTTAGTTTATATTCCTGGCTCTGACATTGTCACAGTATGGAAACTCAGGCAAGTCAACATGCCTTTGTTTGTTTTCTCTCAGTGCATTTGTACAGTGCTCAGCACAACAAGGGTCTTTGCTCTGAGTGGTGCTGAGAGGCAAATGGTAATAACAATAATCATAGTGATAACAGTAGTGATAATATGGGCTTAGTTGTTTGGGGTTATTCTTCTAAACACTTCTACACCCAGTGCCTTGGAAGAAAAATAAACTAGTCATTCAGAGTGTCACAACATAGGAACAAACAGGGTCAACAGAGACTTAAATTAGTGAGACCTGCTCATTGGGTTTTGCTCCTCTCCTGCGCACCTGAGCCCTTTCCCAGCATGTACTGGCAGTGCTTACCACAACCCTCCCCACTGAACCTTCATTGGTTTCAGTTCCTGGCCTTTTCCTGTTGCTGTGTGGGCTGTAAAGCAGGCTGCAGAAACCACAGGGCCATCAAGAACTATTGAACATCCATCAGTTGACATTTGAACATGAACAAGGCATATGATGCATAAAGATCCATTTGGCACAGTAAACAATACTCAATGAAGCCAGAGTTCAATGATAACCAAGGCTTAGGAACAGTGCTCTGCCTTCCAGCATGGTGCAAAAGTCCTGATCAGTTCAAGCTGTCCTCCATCCATTCTTCCCTCCAGACTTCCCGAGTCCAAAGAGATTTGCACAGCCCTAAGGATCACGGCTTCAGTGGAGATAAGGAGGATCCAGCCCAGATCTGGACCTCAGTGTTCACAAGGATTTGGGGGGATTATTTTGTTTTATGTAGGTCTATCAGAATACAAAATACTATTTTCTTTTTAATTCACCGTAAGCTTGAGCTAGGCAAGGCATACAGCTCACCTATTATTTCACACATACACAAAAACATGCACATCCCTAGGAGGGAGGCAAATAGTGGTATATATTTGTAGAGCCAGGCACAGGGCAGTGGAAGTGGGCTTCAGCATCCTGTATTCAGATCCTCCTGGTCTGAGACAAGACCCACAAACTGGGCCAAAATTAGGTACTCATTGCAGTAGTGAGTTGCTGACCCAGGCAGAGGAGATGCCAAGGTGGGAGTCTGCTACATCAGCAGGGCTCTGCAGTCAAACCAGCCCCATCACAGGCACAGCCTCCCACTGCATTCTGGAACGGTGGTACTTCTCCTGCCATGTGATGCTCTGTATGACCCAGCTCATGGGACCAGGCGTATTTGGAGCAAAGAGACTTGGGACTAGTAATTCTCTCCCTAAGATGGATTTGTTGGCTTAATGATTGAACTGCACAGCTTGTGTGATAGCATGGGATCTTTACTTAGTAAATTCCTGCTTTACCAGAATTGCTGTTTTAAGATCAAAATCTGAATACACTTGGAAGAATCACAGAATCTTTTAGATGGGAAAAGACCTTTAATATCATTGAGTCCAACGGTAAACCTATTACTGTCAAGTCCACCACTAAACAACATTCTTATTATAAATACACCAGCATATTTAATGTCCACTATTCTATGTTTGCAACTCCAGATGCATTTTTAGCTGTAAATTAAAGGCTGATTTTTGTGTTAGGCCTTCCATACTTGTTAACATGACTAACGAAGGATTTGTAGATGAGTCCTTAGAACTAAGCTTTGATACTATCAATTTTCTCAATGTAAAAAAAAAAAAAAAAAAAAAAAAAAAAAAAAAGAGCAACCAAGAAATCTTGCTGTCACATCCCACTTAAAAGNGTGGGCCGGAAAGAACAAGGAAAAATAGTATTGCCCTGCTGAATTGTTAGAGGGGAATTGAACATAAAAACATACAGTGATGTCTGCCTGAGTCTGCAGACAGCCTGGACTGTAGCCGAGAAAGTCATGAGCTGCCTACACCCTTCCCAGTATGTCAGTTCTGAAACCTAATGCTGACACTTTAGAAAGAACCACTCAAACGGCTTTCCTATCTGCAAATTTTTGCAGATGCCTGCAACTCTTTTAATTAGCCCCCAGTCCCAGGTCATTTTTTGCTTCTCTCAAGAAGGCAAAACACTCTACTGTCTTTTCTTCAACAGCCAAACCAATCTGTATCTTTCATGTTACAGACATTTATGTTGCATTTAGAATGAAGCACCATCTCAAAGTGTAGGAACAGCACAGAATAAAGACTTTACCATCAATTTCAATAAGTTTAGGAATCTTGGAATGATTCTATTGTTCCTGATTCTCCTCAGTTCATCTCTCCTGGTATATAGATCATGCAGCAGCCTTGCCTGTGTGCCTCCTTTTCCTTAGCAGCAGGGATCACACCACTGTGCAGCTTATCTCAAACTCAGCATTGCAGCAGTTTGACCAGGACTGAAAGCAGTGGTTTCAACAAGGGGAGGCACTGTGGACTGGGAACAAGGAAGGAGGATGTTACTGGCGATGTTCTGGTGAGCTTTGGAGCGGCTTTTAGCTTTGAAATGTTAGGACTCATAATGGGGGCGGGGTGGTGTGTTTTGTTTATTTGTTGGGGTTTTTTAACTATTAAGAACAGAGTTTAAAACTGGAAGGGTTGCAAAAGTTGCTGAGTGTCTTGTCACGTTCCCAGGTTCCCTTATTCCCTTGTGTTCTGGTAGTATCAATGAAATAAGATCAACTTGAGACTGAAAAGAAAAAACTATCATGACTGTGCTTACTGCCCTCAGTCTGATAAGGCACATCCATCTTCAGTCTCACCTTTCTTAAGTACCCATCCAACCCCGTGTCTCGCTGGGTTCAGTCATCTCTGCCTCTGTCCCATTCAAATCCACCTGAAGGGCCACTCCCACTGGCATTTCTCCATCCATCTATTCATCCTAGCCTAGCTGTCTGTCCGCCTGCGAGAACTGACCTTCCAGAGTACAGCAAAGATGGCAGCAAAATCCTCGAGTCACATGGACTAGCTCTGAGAGGGCGCTCCTCTCCCAGGCAGCAGCTGGGGGAACATTTATGTTGACCCACAGTCCTCCTTAGCCCCCATTTGAAGGGGACGGCCCTGCAATGATGCGAGAGGAGCCGGCAGACAGTACCTTACAGCAGGGCTAGGAGTATACAGCAAGGTAAACCTCTGTGCCAAGGGTTTTCCTCCTTTGTGCTTGCTCCTGGGGAGTCAATCTGGCAGAGCAAAGTCCACTGCCCTCCCTCTTGTCACCCTCCCTTTCCTCACCAGCAGCCCCCAGCCCGACAGAGAGACCAGCCTGGATGGAGAGCCTTTCTCTCCAGCGTGCCGCACTATGACAGATGATTGACTCGAAACAATATCTAAGGCGATCAGGATAAAGTACCGACCATTTCAAGGCTCAGCAGAATTCAAATTCTAATTAGACTTCTCACCACATTCCAAATAAAAATTGTTCCCCTGATATCCTTTTTGCCTATCAGGTGTCTCTCCCTGATCGCTGGAACAAAACGCATAAAGAAAGTGATTAAAGCCATAACAAAGGCATAAAATTGAAATTATCGCTGGTATCACATCTGGGAGCAGAGTGTGTCACCACACTGCCCCCTCCCCTCGGAGCGCTCCCTCCCCAAACAGACACACGCACATCCCCCCAGAGTTCTTGCCTCAAATCTGAGTGATGGGCTGAGGGAGAGGGGATGGAGGGGATGGGAGAAGGTCTTGTTACAGGTTGGAAGCCGTCCGTTCCCATGGTGTGGAAGGGTATCTCAGCCCACACCTCCTGGACCCACTGCCTCCAGCCTGGGGCTGTGCTGGAGTTGCGGTGGGTGTCAATTGCCCCACAGAATCTGGTACTGGTTTACATCAGCTGAGGATGTGACCCGTGTCATCTGCAAATGTAACACATGCAGGCGCCTGAAGCATACACACCCAGGGAGAGGAAAACACATAAGCACAGAGGCCTGCTCACTACCAGGAGCTCTCTAATGAACACACAGACAAACCCTTCTGCAGGGCATAACCCCCCTGCTCACATGTACACACAAACACACACACACACACATGCAGTGCCAAGGCTCCAGTGCACTGCACACATACCAGAAGATTTCTCCTGCCCACTGACGCCTTTGGTACAGTCAAAAATCCACCCCTCACTCCCCCACATCCACGAACACACACTGTGAGCTTGTTATCTCTTCACTACATGCACACAGACACAGGGGTTATAAATTAACACACAGTCGGAGCCCCCCATGTGTTCCCCCCAAACACGTAGGAAACATACATACACAGTCTAAATGTGAGCACAGCAATTCATACAAACCAAATACTGCACATGCTAATTCCTACTCCACGTGGCCCCCAAGCACCTGCAGTCCAAGAACAGACATGTAGACAGGCTACATATAATCCTTATACACCTTCTTGTTAATTTTTCTTACATCATCCATTTGCAATGTTTCTATATATATACCAAATATATATGTATCTATCTCAATATTTCACATCCTCCCTGTAATGGTCTCCTGATCACCAACACATGGAGTTTACATGCACACACATGCTCACACATGCATGCACACACACTCTCAGTGCAGAGGTCACTCTGCCAACACAACCCTCAGTGGCCCAGGCAGCCTGGACCCTCTCCCTCCTTTTGCACAGATGCAGTGCTGTAGGCTCAAACCACCCCACCCCTAATTTACACCGGCATGGGGAAGCAGGATGCTCCTCGGCCAGGCTGGCACCCAGGGCAGATGGGGGGACATTTATGGCAGCAAGTGCTGGGCTGTGGCAGTGGGCACCCAGTGCCAGGGTTGCCCTTTCCACCTTCTGGATCCTTGCCCTGTCTCAGCTCAATTCAGGATGCCCTCAAGAATGGCCCATTTCATTTTTCAGCTGCATCAGGGGCCACTCCAGAAGAGAGTTAAAAAGAGAGAGAGTGAGGGAGAAAAAGAAAGGGACTAAAGCGATATAAAATTAAAAGGTAAAAAGCAGGAACGCAAATGGGAGAGAGCTCTTTCAGCTTTCACATTATTAATGACTCTTCAAAAAATCGGCGAGTTTTCCAATCTTCTCCGAGAAGCGCTTGAAGGAGCTCACAGATGAAACTGACCTTCAAAATGTTCTTTGGTCTTTAGTTAAGAAATTCGCTCGCCATTATGGCATCATTAGGGAAACAAGGATAAAATTACTCCATGGTTAATGACCTATAGTATCTCCCCACCAAAATTTGTTTCAGATCTAATAAAACTGTGCTTAACACACTCGGATGAGTTATGAGGACTGTTCTGCAGGGTATTAAAATGTGGAAAATAGATTTTCCGAAGCTGGGGGGACTGGACTTTTCGAATCAGATAGCAGAATGGAATTTTCTGGGCAATAAATTCTTCCATGTCTCAATTTCATCTCGCTCTTGCTCTCTCTCCCTCTCTCTCTCTCTCTCTCTCTCATGCTCTCTCCCTGAAATGCTAAAGCAACATGGAAATCTTTAAAGTGCAGGAGCTTATATAAACTTTAGCCCCCAACCCCCAAAATAGGGCCCCCATCTTTTAATGCTCTTTTATTTTTTGTCTTCCATCTGAGAAGAAGGCACAGTCTCGCATCAGGAGGGGTTTGGTACCATTCACAGAGAAGTACAGCTCTGAGGCCTTTTGGTGTTGCAGTGTTGCGGTTTTGGCTTTGCATGAGCACAGCAGACTGCCAGCATCCCTGCATGGGTGCTGGTGTGACAGAAGGGAACAGGAGCGGGAAGGAGACTACGCAGGGCTGCCCAGGAGTGCATGGGGGACCCTTCCCCCCTGCCTCACATGCCAGCCTGAGGCATTGGTGGGAGCACAGAGGATACAACTGCCGGGCACTTCATCACCAGGCACCCATAGCTCATGTCTTGCTGAAAAGACACTGTCTGGCGCCTATGGAGGGGTACATGTGGGGGCACGCTTGTACACGCATGTTGGTCCCAAGGTGATGTGCACGTGTGCACTCGTATGGCAGCAGGCAAACGCACCCCTGCCAGAGTCCCAAGCCCCATTCCCATCACTGCCTGCGGGCAGGTCACTGGAGCCCATGGACGGGCAGCTCGGGGCAGTGTGGGGGCCCATCTCGTCTGTCGTTGCCTGAAGCAGGAGCCAGGGACTCCAATGGTGCTTTTAGGTTAGTGAGGGCTAGTTACTGCCGCTGAGAGAGGTGGCTTGCGAGGTAATGGCATTTTGCTCTCTTTAAACTTTAATCTTTCCTATTAATTCCCTGCAACTGGAGAATGTATGAGAGTTAATGTTCCATGAACGTGTTTCTCAGCCGACAGTCTCTTCGAGCTAATTACCTTCAGGTGCTAAATGGAGGGAAATTGCAATCCATTTGGATGTGAAAAAATTTCGCCTTTCCAATCCCCTGTGCAACATTCTTTTTCCTGAGTGTTGCAGAAAGAATGCACTTGGCTTCTTTCTTTTTTTTTAATGTTTTCCTCACTTCCCTACCCTCACCCTCCTCCCTCCTTCTCCAAGACCCCCATCCTCACCAGTACCAGTCTTCCCTCAAAGACCTTGAATTCTCCATGAGACTCCATGGCATCCTCAGCAGAGAGGAGCGTCATCCTCAGTGCAGTCAAATGGGACAGCACACCAGTCAGATAGAGGGGGAAAAGTAGGTATATCCATGAAATCCAAACATGTGGCAAAAACATGGAGGGGAAACAGAAAGGAAGACAGCAAGAGACTTCCTTTGGAGGTCTGAAGTTAAAGTGTATTTACACGCTTAATAACACGCTTATTACAGCCATTTCCCAGTTGTTGAGTTTTGAATACAGAGATAATAGAATTTTACAAGCTACATAAAGCCATTATGCTTTTGGATCCAGGACTGGGGAGGGAGTTCGGTAGAACCCACGGAGAAAAGAAAGGGCAAGGAAATCAGATCCAAATGGGGGCACACGTGCTCAGACTGGGCCTGGAAGTTAGTGTCTTCATGTAGGCTGATAGAGCCAGAAAGAGCCAGTCAGAGTACGTGTCAACAGGACATAACTGGAGGCTTTGCATGAACATCTCTCTCCTATGTGGAAACTCCAGTCTCTCATGCTCCACAGATGACCACTGGACACGTTGGACATTTCAAATGGAAGTTCCTGGTGATAAGAGGTTTCCCATTTAGCTACCAAAGAGCCAAGACAAGTGGTGTCAAACAGATTCACCAGACAAAAAACCCTCAGCAAGAATAGTCACACTAAATTTAGAGGGTCCTGTGTCATGACTACCACCAGCAGGTTTTGATCTAATCTGTCTTCATGTGTTTATGATACACTTTCTGCAGCATTATCTAAAAAGCTTCATGCAACCCTGCCTCAGAATCAAATATGGCAATTATCAGGAGCAGAAATCTTTTCCACAATAACATAAATATGCTTCAATTGGGAGCGGTGTCACTTGAGAAAAATCCTTGGAGCTTTGCTGAACCAGCAGGATGTTCTTGCAAGATCATTCAAATGCCCTGTTTTTATGGCTCTCCTTATAGTCCAGATGCCACTGAGAGATAAAGCTAAACCTGCATTTTGTCAGTAGACTGAAATTGAAAATGTTTATCAATCTCTGTAGACTTTGAAAGACATGCTGAATTCTCCTAGCATCATTTCAGCCATTAGTGAGTGAGGATGCAGATGGTTTGCTATTTGTCCCACTGGTTCTCTGCAGAGACATGTTCACTGTGACATGGGTGTGGGAAGCTTGTCTAGGGACTCCATCCAGATAAAGTAGTTCGGAGATGTTCTATCTTTGGACTCTTGCTCCGTCTGAATTATCAGCATTTTACCAGCTGCCCTAGATAATGTTTTAAACCATCTTTACAGAAGCAATAAGGACCACAGCATGTCCAAAGCTTGTAAAGCATGGAGATATTCCAGCACATTGGAAGAGCTGTTTTGGAACTCGGCTCTGATAAGGATCACCAGGTGTGAGATAGCAGACTAGGAGGGGAACTCACATCATTGCATAGATTTTCAGGAGTGTCCTGGTCACAGACCATGTCTGTATGCTCTCTGGAGTGCTTGCATGAGCCCTTTTACTGCAGAATATAAGCATCTCAGTCTCCGAAGGATTACCTCCCCATGGTTTCCACTGAGACTCTGCCAAGTATGAAAGAGTGATATACCCAGGGCCACCTGAAAGGTGATGGCAAAAGAAAGTTGTACCAGAGGATTTCTGAACTTCTAAAGCATCCTTCCTACCTGTCAGCCCAGTCACACAAGTGCGGATTTATGTCACCTCTACATTCAGCCACCCCTCCACACATGTATCCCACACCTATCCATCCATCTGCCTCACACATTTGTGCTCTACTCATGTGTTCCCCAGTCTTTGAACGTCCTGCTCTCAGTCTTTCTGTATGGCTTTATCCATTCTGCATTTAATGAGAATTGCAGAGGAAACTAAATTGTTGGAATCTTTCATAAAAGTGGGGCTTTCTCCTGTGAATTACTAATCCCTCAAAACTTTATTGGTTTAGATTGATGTTTGTTTTCCTTTTGTGAGGAAGGTGTGTGGGGAAGGCAGTGGGACTTCAATGGGGAGACAATAACTTCACCTACACTGTCACAAGACAGTAAGGTTTTTATCATATTTTTCATGGCCATGTCTAGTTTTAGCTAGTCATTATGGCTGATAGGACTTTACCTGGCTATTACCAATGGTGTATACTTGACGCTTCAGCCTCAGTCAGAATTAAACCGTTGGCTGAAGGAGAGGGTTTAAGCCGGTAGCCAGTCCACGCTACTGCCTTTTGCATACACAGAAGGACAAATTGTCATGAGCTGCACCAAATCTTTCTTAAAACACTGTGCTTGGGATGCAGGTTGAAATGGGTTACACAGGCTTCTCCTTTCCACTTTGACTGTATTTTCACACAAAACTTTACTTTCCCACTCCTGACTCCCTCATTCCATGTTTACAGTGTTCTTGCCTTCTTTTTCCCTCTTGCTCTCAGTCTATGCTTTTCTCCATCCATCTTAATTTCCTTGTTCTTCTCCTCAATTTTCCCTTCTTTTTAATATATATATATTTTAAATTATGGACATAGAAATATTGAAAAAAATTAACTCCCAAAGTGGGGCTGATGAGAAGGCAGTAGATTTTTTCCCTGACTCACACTTGGTGCTGACTGTGTTGCAGTAAATGCTCTCTCTTTTCAACTGGTTGCTCACTTTTCAACTTTTCTTTTTTTTTTTTTTAGTTAAATGGCAAATAGTCTGAAATTGAGGGAGTTTGAAAAAGCAGAGCAGTAGCAAATCTTTATTTTCCTTCCTCCTGTCATCCAAATACTTCTCTGAAGCTAGAAAAGCAACTTCAAATTATAAAGAAGGGAAGAACAAGTTTAAACTCCAGGCTGCACACACTTTTCAATTGTTGGTTAAAATGGGAAAAAGGAAGAGGACAATTAGCATGGTTTGGATGAAAAAGCTCATGTGCATGTATGTACATCAGTACAGAAAATGAGTACATGGATAAAAGAAAGATTGCAGCTAGGAATCGATGTACATTACTAGTGATGGTTTAAATACCATCTTTTAGCTTCTTTAATCTGCTTAAAAACCCCTGTGGCTAAATCAGTATAAACCCTTCAGACTGTAAGCACAGTTATACCGGTATATGTGTACCTAATACCTGTGTAGCTTAATTTCATGCCTACAAGAGAATAAAGTTAAACTAGAAAGAAGCCTATTTATATCAGTGTAAATGCTAGAGGGAAAAACCCTGCTACTACAGTTAAAATTTCTTATACAGATAAAGAAATGGAAATCCTGCCCATCCACCATTTCTCTCCCTTTCCACATCCCTTCAGCCCCCACACTTGTGTCAACCTTTCCTCCTCTCTAGAAATTCGCGGCACTCACAGTTGCGGGATGACCGCATCTTGGAATCCACGCCCACATCTCTCACTAAAGGACAGTCCCGTCTCCCTGCAGAACCCTGAGGATGGATGAGTCCTGAGCCCAGCCTCCAGCTCTGCAATGCCAAGCAGGGACAAGGGGAGAATGGTGCACATCTCTGATAGTGATAGGACTCTCTTTCCTTCCAGCTCAAAAATTCATCTTTTCCTGCTTGCTTGCTTTGAGATCAGGAATAAGACTGGATTTTGTTGGGGAGGAAAAAAAGGACATTAAATTTTAGCAAAGAGAATAGGCTTTTGTGAGAAATTTACTATGGGAGTAAGAAGAACCAGGGAGGCTGAAACTGCAGGAAGACAGAATCTGCTCTGGGGAATGTGTAATTCTCCTCTGAAAGCTGGACCGCTGGCTCATTCACTCCCCACACTTGTCCCTGCTGGCTATTTAACTTACAAGCTTTTGGGTGCAGAGACTACCTGTACAGCTATAACCGAAATCCTGGGAGGTTTTCACTTGGCTTTTAACAGCTGTCTGGGGGATAAAAAAGAAGCTGTGCTTTAACAACATACAATACAGGTCAGAGGAGCAGCAACTCTTCTCAAGGAGAGATTAAAAGGCTCTGCCAAAGTCATCCTGGTAGGCACTGGTACAATTGAGGCATCCTACCTGCTATGGCCTATATCCTGTATGTGAAGTAAGAGTGTCATGGAGAGACAAAAACAACCTGCTAGAATGACAGAAGTAAAGATACCTGTTTCCATGCAGAAGACTCTGCAGCCCTTAATGACTTACACTGGATGTGAAAGACATCTAACTCTTTGGTTGTCTCCTCATTCTTAAGAAAATATAAATCCACCCAAGACATGCCTCAGGTCTGGGCTTGTGGGCAGCCAACTAAAACCAGACCAGAAGCTTTCAGGCCAATTTCATCACTGGAAGAACTCCATTGACTTCAGAGTTGTTAAACTGCAGAGGGATTTGGCCTGATGGTTTTAATTGTAGTCACAAACCCAACCACAGCCTGGTGAGTAGAAAATAAGATGTTATCAGAACTATGCAGTCCTCCATGTTACAGAACGGAAAACGTGCAGGAGCAAGAGCCTTAGCTGCCCTCAGCTCAAGGCCATATAATTTGGAGGACTGGGAATCTGGAACAGCCCAGATGTCCATGCTCTGTTTGCACCAGCATCAGGTATAAAGTACGGTGACATCCAGGACCAGTTCTCCATCAGGTGATTTGCTCATTAATTTCATCTATAAATCTTGCTCCTGCTTTTAAAATGGCAAGGACAATAAAACACACAGTAAAAGGTATGAAAGACACACAGAGGTGTGAGGGAAAATGTTTGCAAAGATAATGTTCTAGGTGTAAAATCAAGGAAATTTCCAGATCTATATAGAGGATATGTGACAGTCTTCTAGGGAGAGTTGTCAAAAAAGGATCATAAGTGCAACCATGCAAACTCCATGAGCTCAGGGACTGCAGTATAGGTTGGCAAAATACAAAGGGACCACCTAAAACTCATCACTGAACAACAGTCACTCCTGGGGAGAAATTCAACATCTTATTAGAGGCACTCAAAAATTCAAAGTTCTCTTTAAGTACCCAGCACTTAAGTACTTGCTAAACTTCTAGCACATGCTGAAATCCTTCTGTGTTCAGGAATGGTTGAGTTCATGACTAATGGAAGAAAAAAGATAATTTACAAATGTTTAGTCCTTCTTTGGAACATTGGAGTTAAACATGCAGCTCTCCTACTAGTGTCTGTCAATATTTAAATGCAAAAGAAACCACAACATTATCACTAAAGATGTATTTGTTGTCTCCATGTTAGGATTTACAAAAGCTTTATAGTTGTGAAAAATGGAGCTAAGCCTGATGAACAAAATAACAAAATTCTTATAATTTACAGGAGCACACACACATAAACACGTATCTATCTGTGTATCTGTAATACACAGTGCCTGGTATATAAAAATTTTATTGCCACATTGAATACCAAATAATAAGTTAAGCTGACAGAAACATAAAGACCAGCATTAGATGGCACCCAAAGGAAGGCAGAATTTCCAGTAGGAAATTGCTTGCTACCCCAGCGTGATTTGGGGATAATTTGTAGGATATATGGCAGTTGCTGGGACATTTTGAAAGTGTGACAATATCTGTCCTGGGGAGATGTGGGTTCTGATGAGGGTTGTGGCTCTTCTATTTTCAGGGCATACATCCGAGCTGAACTCAGTTGCAAGTGCTGAGCCCTTGGACATTTCTTTCACTTTCTAAGAACTCAGCAGAGGAACAGGTTTCTTGGTGATTGAGGAGAGAGAAGGTTCTAGGTGTGGTGCTGTGGTGCCACATTTTAGTGCGAGACCAGGACCAGAGGAAAGAAACGTAAGGCAAGAACCAGCTGTCATGAGGAGCAAGGTTACAGGAGGTCTACTCTGTGCAGGTCCAGGGTGGCTTTGCTTGGCAGAGCACCCTTTGGCCTCAGGGCCAGGGCTGCCCTCCCCAGACTGCATCGTCCCATGTGGATACGGTGCAGCAGCTGCCCTCAGGCTGCAGGACAAGAGGAATTACAGGGACTCAACTGAGACCTGCATGTCTGGGGACACAATGAGTTAGAAGCTGTATTAGGAGGCAGTTTGGAGAACATCTCCATGGCATTTGAATGGTTTGGCTGACACAACAGTGCAGTATGGGGGATTACTGGTTCATGAGAGGTGCCAGTTGACTGGGTACTCAGTTCCGCTGGCTTGTCACTCCTCTTTAGGTCTTTTGGAGCATGTGTCCTCCCTCAGAAGCCATGCAGCCTGAGGCAGCTCTTGCAGTCCCTGCCAGTGGTGCTTCCTTGCTAGGTGGCAGGAGCAGTTGATGGGCAGAGGCAGCTGCCTTGCTCCTGAGATGCAATGGGTGACAGATGACCGTGCCACAGACAAAAATGGATGCCTTTCCCAGTGTCCCCCATGGCCAGGAGGGATGGGAAGCTGCTTGTTGGTTGGAGCTGCCAAGCAGCCAGAGGAAACCCTGCAGATGACAGAGTGCAAAAGACTGCAGGCAGACGCAAGCTCCATTTGATACATCTAAAAGCCAGAATAAATCTGATTATGGACAAATTACTGGTTGGCCTCATCTGAAAAGACAGTCCTGGAATATCTACCTGTGTAGAGAAGGCAGTGCCTTAGACTGCGTCCAAACACAGGTCAGTCTGGTTCTTCCGTGGATAGAAGTGCTCCATCATAAACTTTGTCTCGAAATTGAGTCACCAGCCATGTTAGTTTGCATGGGTCCCACAAGCTCAGAGTGCAACATGATGGTTTCGCTCAAGGGCCTTCATTGTTACTGCCCACTCCTGCTGGGTTTCCTACCAAGCCCTGCCCCAAAGGTACCTGAAGTTCCCCTCTGTGCCTAAAAAGGAACCCAGACACGAAGCTCCTCCTACCTCAAAAGGGGAGGATCAAGTCCCCTGAGCTCGATGTTAGTCTGTCCTGGACAAGATGCTGAAATCAGCCATGAAACTGGTATTGCCTCTCCATATAAGTTTTGGTCTCTCCTACACAGGGCTGAAAACACCCATAGGGGAGGAACAGCACTTTATTCGAGGGCATGGGGAGACATCCTGGAGGAGCCACTGTGAGAGAGTGGTGGTGATTTGCACCATGAACAATACAAGGTCCAGGTATTCTATGCCTTCAACACAAGCTGCTAAAAATGGGCTCTTCTTTCATCCTAGAGGACACGAGTTAAAAAAAATTTTAAAAAACATCTCCCTGTGCTTGTACTGCCACCTCTGCTTGCGACAGACAGCTGGGGCTGTGAAGACATGGTGCCGAGGTGTGTGTGTGTGTGCGTGTGCGCGTATGTGCACGCCTCTTGGTGCGATTCCTCCTTCCTTGCCAAAACATCTCCTGCTGTTTATTTATTTATTTCTCTCTGATAACGGAGGGGATCGCGTTTCCGGAAGAGTGCCAGCAGATGATACAAACCCAGGACTGATACTGCCAGCAAACCCATGCCAGCCCTTTCTGCCGGAAAAATTTCATTTTTCCAGAAGGAAGCCATGAGTGTGAAGCAGAATCCAAATCCGATTTCTCGGCATTTTTTGTTATCGCTCAGCAGCCCACCAGGTGGGGCAATGGAGGGAGCTCACTCAGCTGCAACTCAGTGCCTTAATCCAATTTACAGCTTCTCTTGGAGAGATAATTACAGCCCTGAAACCAGTTAGCACTGTACAAAGAGGCTCTCGAACCAAAACCCCTATCCTGTCTTTCAAATATTCACCTAGAGTGTCAGGGATGCTTTGGAGAGGGAGGGGGCACTTGAGCTAAGCCATTATGAATGGAGAAGTGTGTACACAATGACCCTTCCCCACACACGTGCGTCTCACTCATACTCAGGTTTCCCAAAGCCCCACAGGGAGTGACAGTGTGGGACTGTCAGCCCCTGATCCTCCAGCTCTGGACACCAGGACAGCAGGAAGTTGCAAAACCTTCTCTGCCAAGCACTACGGAGAGATTGACAAGGCAAGATGAGAAACCTGAGGTGGGTGCAGGGAAAGAAAATGGTCAACACTTTCCCTGGTCATGGACATGACAGTACTCCCATTGAGACTGCTCCTGCAGCCACCCTGAGGAAGTCAAACCTATTCAGTTTTTTCCCAGTGATAGCACTTGGTTTATATTAAGATGCAACTTCTCTTTGCAAAGACACCACAGGCTGTGGCATCTTACATGCTGAGCAGGCCATCCCTGCAGGTGTTGACTTCCTTGCATCTCACAGCAGCTGGGCCAGAATTTTGCACAACCCACTTGGCCCGTGTGCAGCCGCTCAGACATGTCTCTAAGCTGCAGGGCTGCAGAGAGACTCACAAGCAGTGAAGAAAAGGAGGCTGGGGCACTCTGTAGCAGGGCAAAAAGCATACAAAGGCATCTCTGCCCTACACAGACATCCAAAATCCATTTCTTTCAGCACCACAGCCCTCTCTTGTCACAAGATGCAGTAGCTGATGCCTCTCCTGCCATCATTGCCTTGAGAAAGAAAACATGTGAGAAAGCTGAATAGTGGTAAAATCTGTGCAGTAAATACCTTGAACATTTCCTATCATATTATCACTGTGACATGTAGGAAAGGGGACATGCAGCCAGGTGACACTTGGTGATGGACACAGTGGACTCAAAATGCAAATTATCCAGGAGGAAGCCTGGACCTTCAGCTGATTTCCTTAAGCCACATTAGGTAACTTGTAATCTATAAATTAACCTCCTCTGACTTAACGATTTTGATCTTCACCACTCTGATGTGATTCTGTAAGATATTTCTTGCAGCTGATTTTCATTATGAGTGGCATAGCCCAGAGAGGAACCCAGCCCTTGGGATTTAAGCATTAAAAAGCAATAGAAGAGACAAAAATACAGATTCTTGCTGGTAGGAATGCCAGTTGTTGTAGGAGCAACGTAAGATCAAAGCATACAGAGTATAAGTAATCCACTGGGGATATGTAGCCCACCTTCTCCCTGATGTCTTGATTCATAGCAGAGGCCAAGTTCCTACCACCAGCTGAACAGCTGGAAGTTCTGTTCTGGAAACTCCTCCTCTAGGTATGGGTTTGGAAGAGTTCCCAGGAAAGAAACAGTCAGTATAACTGAGACTGCATCTGCTGCAGAGCACCAGCTCAGAGGCCAAAGTGGACTTTCCTTCCCTGCCTCATGCAGAACTGAAGGAGTCACGCTGGCTCCCTGGCAGAAGATGTGCTTCCAACGTGCCAGAAAGGCCATGGCAAGTGTGCAGAGACAGAGGTTTCCCTGACAAAAAAACCCAAACAAACAAATAAACAAACCCCCGCAAAACCAAACCAAATCAAAAAAACCCAAACAACCTTTTGGTTGTTGTTTTTGAAGATTTCAGTCATAAGCTGGTGGGGATCCAGGTTCAAGCCCTCACTCCTCTATTCCTTTCCTCTGTGTCCTTGGCCAACTCTCCACTGAGCATCAGCATTCAACAGAAGGCACTGTCTCTCCCTGGGTGTGCCTGTGCTGGCAGGTACGCTAAGAACTGAGCTCTGAAGCATGGCAGTATGCAGAAGAGGTCAGAGCTGGATGCAAGAGGCATGGCTTATTTGTTCATGCATAGCTCTGGAAGAATACACCCAGACATAAAAAGCTGGCGCAGGCCGAACTTCTCTCCTTGAGGACCTCTGATTGGGCTCTTCAGCAGGGCAGACATGCCCCCATACGAGCTTGTATCTGAATGGACTAAATTCTGGATGTTATTTTCATTGGAACCTCTCAGCTATTACCTGGACTCTAGGAGTTGAACACATGGAAGTTTGCCTTTAGCAGGAAAGGAAGTGGCAGAAATCAGACCTCAAGAAGAGACATTCCATTTGGAAAGTCTTTAGGCTCTGAAGCATTTGCAAAAAAACCTCCTTCTTGTAAAACAAGCCCATCGTAAGCCTCAAAATGCACATCTGCTGTGTATCAGATACTCACACACTTGACAAGTTTATGAACTCCCCAGCTATGCTGTTAGGTCCTCACTCTGGCAGTAGTTGCAATGTGAAGGCCATAAATATATTCCATGAGAGTAGTTCCTTATATTTCCTAGCAGTGTATTAGAATCTACTCCTCTTAGTTTCTTTGTCTCTTTTGCATAGCATTATTGTCCAGTAATATGAAACACAGAAGGCCTATTTTGAACTATGATGTTCCTCTTTGATTCAGGTCTTCTGAATCAATGCTCTAGCCATGGTGCTTGGCTTTTCCATTGACTGCACCAGTGGCATTTCTGATCTGCTAGGAATGTGGCTAAAGGGCAGCTGGAGCCTTCCTTCCTAGTAAACCTAGGACAAAGTGTGGCTCATCTGACACACTGCCTACCTCTCACAGGGATGCCACCCCTTGTGCACGTGATACCCATTTGCTTTTCATAGCACAGCACCATCAGAATCAGTCATCGTCCAAGAGTCCAACAGGGCTGTCTTACATGTTGATTTGCATGTGTAGATACTGGAAAACACCGTGAATTTCTTGTATTTAAGAAGTCATTTCATCTACTTCTCTAATGCCAATACCTCTAACATGGGACACAACTGCTCCACTAGCAAGCCATTATATAGTTCCTTGGGAGCTCTGCAGAGAAATGAAGTGTATTAGTCTCAGTACCCCACCGAGCTGAAATCCATGGACCCCTTCACTTGCATCCATTTGGCATCTGGGACGTAATATCTAACTGTGAGCAGTGGAGAGACCCAAACACTCAAAACCACCATGCTGATTGTGCCAGGGCTAGAGACACATCTGCAGGAAATGAAAGCACTGCGCCAGTGCTGACCCAAGGGGGAAAGCAGGACATTAGCGCTCTGCTTCTTAACTCTCTGCAGGCTCCACAATGGATGGCTGTATCCACTTGGCCTATCACAACATTAATTGCACCCAAAACTAGACTGTATTAGGAAAGCCCAGGAGACCTTCCAGTCCTACGTTATATCATGCCTTGGGATGGCATGATATCAACTCCAACCAATACTACCTTCTCCTCTGGAAGACAGACTAGGGGTTCTTCATCTTTGAAATATTTTCCAATACATAGGCAGAACCCATAGCCATTAAAGGAGTGCTGGTCATGTAACTGGTATTAAATTGAATTACTATGCTTAGGGTTGAGGATGTTTTATTGTTTGCTTTGCTTTTTACATTGTTGGCTGGTTCTCTCCTCACTGGAGAGGCTAGGGCATAAGAGGGGCAGGACACCTATTCAGTGAAAAAGCATGCATCCAGTGACAATAGATCAGAAGGCTGGCTTTAATCATGACCTTTTACAAACAACTGCATGTTTTAGTGTGTCCTTCACTAAACCAAATTCTACAGGCCTGGTTTATCTCAGAATTAGGCCGAGAGTCTTTTGTCAAAATTGTATTCCTAGATCCGAGTAGACAAATTCAATATTCTCTACTGGAATTTCACAGCCATTAAAAAGCACAGGAATATAGAACTAGAGATTATTGGAAAAGAACAGATGGAAATGAAAACAGTCACCTCTGGCCAACTTGGAGACTTCAAAGGGCCCTGAATGGCTCCAGTTTGCAACATCATCTTGAAAGCTGTGGTTTATGCAGCCTCAAACTGGGCACCTGATTTTTTAGGGAAACCTCACCTTACATTTCTGTTTTGGTTTTATCTAGACTCAAAAAGCAGCTTACATATATAGACAGAAGAAAAGCTGGGCATTTATGTGGAGTAAGTGGCTGGTCCCAGCAGACAAGTAAAAGGTGGGAGAATGACCCTCCCTCAGACTTTCTTTGGCTGGTGTAAATGCCAGCCTAAATGCCGACAAGAATTTTCCCCCCTCTCTCATTGTGGTCTGAATTGGGAATATTGCGCAGAGTTTGATGGAACTGAGTACAACAGCACTGCAGCCAAGGCAGCTGCCAAGTGGCCATCAGGCGATACTACGTCAAGACACAGGGACCTGGGCTAGGACCCAGCAGGTCCCTGAAGGTCCTGACTCCTTCCACCAGGTCCAAGACTCTCCCTGTCTCTCTGGCAGCAACACAGCCTCCCCCCAGGCCTGTTGCCACAGCTGAGATGTGCGGCTGAAGGGGATGGCACATTGAAGCAATTTGCAAGGCTGCATGACAATTACTGACACAGATGCTCCTGTGTCAATATGGGCTCTTCTCTCCATTCTGGTTACAGCAATGGGTGTGTCTGGCGGGGACTCCTCTAGGCACAGGCCAGTAGGATTATGGGGCTGGGAAGGGGCCATGTCTGCTTGGGCTTGCGAGGGCAGAAGCAGACTCAGATTGTCTCCGCTCACTCTTCTCCTCCAGTCTTTTTGTCAGGATCTTCAGCTCCTACCACTCCCATGCCTTTCCCTCTGTTCTCCCCCACCCAAATACTGTAGCCTTCTCACTGTGCCATCCCTGCCTTGTTGCCTGCTTGGGGATTAGGGATGAGAGACAGAGGCAGTGTCTAACTCACTCCTGTCAAAGGCTCTGCCTTCCTCATGCCCCATCCTCCTTTCAGTTTCCTCTGATCTCCCTTGGCCTCAATTGTTCCCCTTCGAAATGAAATATCAGTCATTGCACAAGTGCCAATACATTACATCCTTCACAGACACAAGAATGGTGAGCTGGGACAGATTTTAGGAGGGTCACGGCAGGCATAAGGGATTACAGACAAACCCTTTCATCCTCTGAGCAGTTCAAGGAGCCATCTTCTCCTGCCAGCTTTTCAACTAGCATCAAAATCTATGTGGTTTTGCCTGCCAAAGCCTGAAATGCAGGGAAAATGTTCACATCCAGTATTCAAATGTCATCAAACTCATCCAAACAGAAACGTCATGAAGGTGACATAAGGACCTCCACCAGACACTGTTAATGGTATACATTGCCATCACCCAGCATAGGACGGTGTCCTCCTGAATGCCTTGGCTGATTCCAAGACCCCTGGGAAAGTGGTGCAACTAGTGATCAGGTCTGTACGAAAAAAAGGGTCCTTCCCCTAGCTGTAGCTTCAGCACCAGGTGGAGAGACCAGCAATCTTGGGCCACTTGCTGCAAAGTCTATGCCTCATGGCTGCACTTTCACCAGTGCCTGTCCGAAATTTAGGCATGGCAGTCTGTTTGCTAGTCCCTGTCTCATGGGAGCACATCCCGCTCCCCCCAGGCTGGAGCAGCTGAGGCACAGCCACACGCTACCCTCTGCCAGCCCAGTGATGGCAGATGGGTCTCCAGAAGAGGGGCAGCTGGGCCGGCGAGCTGGGAGGTGAGAGGCTGGTGACAGACCTCTCTACCCACCAAAATAGTGTCTGCTAGCACACAGTACGTAACACCACGCCTGTCCCCTCAGAGAGGGCCAACACTGGCTTAACTCTAGGACAAAACCATATTGGGATGTATCCTTAGTGCCTTCTGCCCTCTGAGGAGACCACCAAAGGAGTCTGCCAGTGCTGCACAAAACTGAACAGACCTCCCGCAGCCTCAAACCAGCTTCCTCCTGCCCCTTCTCTGATGAAAAAAAAAAGGTGTAGTGCTCCTTTAAATGTGGTACATGTTAAAAAAAAATAAATTGACAAGCTCCCTCACTCTCAAAAGAGTGAGAAATTTTCATTGATTGATTTCTTCATGGCTTCTTAAACAGATAATTAATTCACCGTGAACCTGCGGACACACCGTCGTGAGTCGTTAATATTGTAAATTCACATATACTTCAATAATCGCCTGACCCCCCCGTCACCCCGAAAAACAGATAGCCGTGCAGCGAGAAGGAGGGGAATGGGGGGGGAATCGATTTTCAAAGACATGAAGGGATCACCCAGCAAAGGGAAGCTATTGATTCTCTTTTATAAGACACCGCTATAATATTTATTCTTTTGTAAACAGAATTAACCCAGCATCATGGGTCATTCCTATCGAACAACTTTCCTCACATGTGCACAGCAATGCTGATTGTATCAGATGAGGTAGAGACATCCAAACCGTACCACCCATCCTGGCCCACACCTCAGCATCTGCTCAGCTCACGCCTGCCGGGTCCCACGGCCATGGCGCAAACCCAGCTGGCGCCGGGCTGGCCGCAGCAGGGCTCGGCTGTGCAGGTATTAGTGGCCTGGGAAGCAGCCATGCTTTTCTGACCAAGTGCTGCTGGCACCATGGTGGTCCAGGGCTGCCACGTGCTGGGTGGGGGGGTGGCTGGGAGGCTCCTGCAGCTGGAGACACAAACCCAGCACTCATGGTGGATGGTGAGCTGTGACTCCCACCTAGCAAGAGCTGCTGACAGAGGAAAGGAGAGGGGGAATTGTGACACAAAGAGGAACTTCTATCCATGCTCTAAACCTCTCTCACTCTGGAGAGGTTTTTTGCCTGCAGACTCTCCACAGCCATCCAGAAACCCATCCAGCAGCAGATGGGTCAGCAGAGGACTCCATCACTGCTCCTCTCTGCCCACCCATGGCAGGGGATGCAGAGCAAAGGGTCCATGCAGGGCATCACACTTCAGAGCCCTGAGGCTCGGTGGCCCCTTGCACAGGGACAGCACAGGGACAAGGTGCAACAGGGCTCCCTGTTACTGAGGCATGAGCTGTTGCTTCTGAAGGGACAACTGCATTTCATCCAAACGAAAGGTCACTTCTGAAGGAAGTAAGAGCCTGAATGTCAAAAGTGGCAAGCAAAAGCCAACGGGAGGCTTCTGGATCAAGCATCCCAAGGAAGAGCCAACAAGATGCGATTCACTCAGGAAAGAATCTGTAAATTCTGCCGGGAGCTGTTTTCCTTCCCTGAGTTTATCTACATAAACATAGAGTCACTGTTCCCCATAAGATACTATTTATACACATTCAAGTCCCTCGAAAATGCGTCTCTGTGGGACATGAAAATGTGTTTTGTGTAGAAGATGCAAATCTTTGCCTTGGGTACAAACATGCCGAAGGTTTAGAAAAGTCTGAAGGTTGTAACAGTGAAACTCCTGGCTGCCCATCAACTCCTGAATTGCCATCAAGTACCATCACGCGGTCCAGACCAAAGAACCCGTAACAACACAGGGCCTCCTTGCGTTTGCCTCAGAAATGTGAAACCATGTTTTCCGCCGAGGTCTTCCCAAGAACTTAGGGCACGAGAGGTCTGAGTCAGATTTTGCAGAAGGCGGCAATCACATCTCGAGCACGTTCCACGGGCTAACTCCGGCTCTCGGCAGCCCAGAGCCGGGCCGGCTCCGCGGAGGAGCCCCGTTCGCGGGGGCTGTGCCCGCTCCGCGGGGCGGCCCCTCCGCCGGGCGGGCATCCTGCCCTGCCGGGCCGCCGGCGCTCCGCCTGGCTTCCTTCGCCTTCCTTCCCCTCGCCTTCCTTCCCCTCGCCTTCCTTCCCCTCGCCTTCCTTCCCCTCGCCTTCCTCCCGCCGCAGCCGGCGGCCAGGGCGAGCGGGGCGAGGGCAGACCTGTGCCCGCTGCTTCAGAGGTGGCGGGGGGAGCAGCAGCGGAAGCCCTAATTAGAAGCGGGGCCGCGGGCAGGCAGGGCTGCATTCAGGGGGCTGACAAAGGGCCTGTGGAGCAGAACCGGCCGGCACTGAAAGCAGCGCGGCAGAGAGCCCCGCGGCGGCCCTCGCCCGCCGGCACAGCACAGGGCGGCACAGCACAGCACAGGGCGGCACAGCACAGCACAGGGCGGCACAGCACAGCACAGGGCGGCACAGCACAGCACAGGGCGGCACAGTACAGCGCAGGGCAACACAGCACAGCACAGCACAGGGCAGCGCAGCACAGGGCAGAGCAGGGCAGCAGAGTCCCGGCCGGAGCGCCGCCTCACCCGGCCCGGCGAGGCCCGGCGCTGGCCTGGGAGGAGAAGAGCGGGGAGCGCCCCGGGTCGCCTGCCGGGCCCCGCCGCCAGACGAGCGCCTTTCCACTCCAGCAGCGCCCCTGAATGCGCTAATTAGCCCCCCGAGCCCGGTGCTGGGAAAGGCCACGCCGCTCATATGACAGCCACGAGGGCCCGCGGGGAGCGGCACCGCGGCCGCGGGTGGGACGTGGCCGAGCCGAGGCCGGGCTGGGTGGGGGTGCCGGCCCCGTGTCAGCCCCTGCCGGCGCGCCCCTGGGGCGGCGGGGATCGGGAAAGGTGCAGGTGGAGGGAGCTGACGAGGAGAGGCTTGGAAAGGCTGGGGGGAGAAATGAACACGGGGCCCAGAGCGTGTTGAAGGGCAGCCTGTACATCACAATTAATTCAGGACTCTTTGGAAAACAAAGGCTGTCTATGGCTTTCAACATGTTCACACAATAGTGGACAGAAAGAGCAGCTGCAGTGTCATCTCAAGGGCCCTCTCCCTGTCTTGTCTTTGCCTTCCCGCCCCAACATTCAGCACATCTTCAGCACTGTCTCCTCTTCAGACCCTTTCTTTCTTTCTTCCTACAAATTCACTTTTTTTTTTNTTTGCTTTCAACAGAATTCCCAAGGCTCCACTCTGAGGCATCCGTGGCTGTGATGCCCCACATGCTCCCACTTGGGGATACTCAGCACTGGGAAGCCTTTTGTCCTGATGCCAACACAGAACAAACCACACCACTTGATCTAGCTGGATGTGTTATCAAGCTCAAGGATTCATCAGCTCCCAGACCCTCCTTCATGGTGCTCACAACCCTGAGAGCAGTGTGGTGTCCCTCCCTGGTTCTCCAAGCATTAAAAAGCCTGGCAGAAGTCAAAGCCCCTCACAGGCTCTGGCTTGCTGGTAAGGAAAAAGCAGCATAGTATAGGGGAGTAAATGGCAGACAGTAACCCAAGGCCATGGATTAACCAACTCATCTTTGATTTTCCTCTCCCCACACCTTCACTATCCGTCTTCCAAGGGCAAGGGCTTCCAACTGGGGCTGCTTTCTCACCTGTATCCCCCTGCGCCCCAGAGTCTTGCATCCCACCCCACAACCATGAGAATGACTGCAAAGAGCCAGGGTCCTCATGGGAAAGCCCAGCAGCCCTAGTGAGAATGTAATTGCCTTCAGAGCTAGCAGTGCTGGCGTGAGAGGCTGCCTTCAAGTGCCGCCATTCCACAATCACACGCATCACTCAGGTGCTCAATGTCTTTTGCAAAGGCCCAAGGGACTGAAACAACTCTGCAAGGCCTTAAGAGAAGGGAAATTGCTATCAGAGACTCCTGTTGACTCCACAAGCCCACCAAGGAGGCTGCTGGCTTCTACAGACCGTCCCCCATCTGTTGGAATAGCAGGAAGTTTTACGTTAGCAATAAAAAATAAAAAATGCTGGAGTCCAACTGGTGACTGGAGTCTGGTGCCAGGCTCTGCTGCAGAGACATCACAGCTGCTTACAGTGCCTGCTCTGAAAGAGGTACTCATTAAACATTTGCCTTGGGTTTGTTTTCCCTGTTTGCTAAAAGCAAACATTCACAACAAAAATCTAAAGGGGAGGACTGCAAATCAAGTTTGATTTAATAAAAACAAATACTACCATCCATCCAGCTCTGAACTCTTTTTCCTTTGCCTTTAGGTATTATTTTTGAAAAGCTTAAGGCCACGTGGACTAGAAGTGATTTTTATTTTCTAATTAATTGAGAATCCTAGATTTTCAACTAAGAGATCAGGCTTTTTGAGAAGACCCCAAGTAACCAATACACTATTTAGAGCTGGGAAAAGGTGTTTCATATCGCAGAACTACCTCAAGATGCAGAAAGGACTTTCCTAAGCTGGGTATTTTTGGTGGAGTTCCTGCCTTTTTGCCCAGCCATCAAATGTTTTCCATAGCTGCATATACCTTCCATGCATAATAATATCCATGAATAATGGCAGATCAAGGCTGAGGAGTTGGTCAACAAACTGGACTACTGAAACACAGAACACACTTCAATGCCAGGCTGCAAAGCACTCATCAGCAGAATAGAGACAGCAGAACTGTGAACAGAATTTAGAAGTACCAACATCTCAATGTTCAAAACACATTAGGTCTCCAAGAGGAGTGGGAAGCCCACAGCCAGTAAGTCAGGCAGCACCCACCACTTTGCATCATATGGCCCAACAGCACATGAGCTAATACTAATACTAGTGCTAATACCATTCAGCTGCATTTGAAGTAGTTTGAAAAGTTGATTTAGCAGGTTCCACACCTTGCCCTGAAGCCTGGTGAGCTCTGGCTCGTTGCAAGCCCATCTACTGCCATACTAAGGGCTGAGCCCTCACATCTCCTGCTGCCCTAGTTACAGGAAGCCAGTGCTCCCCAGGCACCACTGCTTTTCTTGTACCCCATACCAGAGCACTACTGTGCAGCATCCATGGTGCATGGACATCACCTGCCTGCAGCTTTCCTGGCGGTGCCCCTGCACCTGGAGGCCTGCCTGTTCCTGCACCCATCCTTCTCAGCATGGCCGGCAGCAAGCTGGTCTCCTCCAGCTCTCTGGGCACCTGGGAGGAAGCTGGTCTCCCTGCGGAGCTGCACTGTGAGGCACTGACATGAATCGATCCATAAGCCGCCCCGATGTTCTCCGCTTCTGATTGCTACATTTTTTGTGACAAATTGATAAACTGCATCTCCACTCAGTTAAAGATTTGATCTCGCTCTCTTAATCCGCTATCAATAAGATATTAATCGTGCACCCGACCCGTTCTGTTCCCCGTCTGCCTGCAAATCCAATAATCATTTCAGAATTCACAGCCGAGTGGGGCACTCCCTTCAAACAATTAATTATAGGGGAGTCTCATTTATTTTCCCTGTAACTCTCTTCCCCCCACCCACCCCTCCCCTGCCTGCCTGTCTGTCTGTCTCCTTCTTCCCCCTCCCTCCTTCCCCGGCTGAAATTCATGCTCAGCAGAGACAGGAGGTGGGAGTGCAACTTAGACTGAGAGCTGAAGAAGTCCTGTTGAACTCCCTTCCATTTGCTGCTCCAACCAGCCCTCAGACTTCTCTGAAGGTGGAGGCAAAATTCACCCCAAAGTTAAACCCTGAATAATGCATAGTCCCTCTAACACCGACCCTGGCGTTTGCTTTGACAGTGAATTGGGATTTTCACCTCTGGCCAGCCAGGACAAAGTTCATTCATGCCCAGAGCCACGTGCCTCAGGGCACGTCAGGTAAAGGACAGTTGGATGAGAAGTCTCTGTGTGGGCTATGAGGATGGATGAACTGATGACAACTGAGCTTTATCCACATATGCCATTGACATCTTCTGCTAGTAACCCACACTGATATCTGAGCACTTCTTGATTTGAATTTTAGAGCTTTTAGTTTCTGTTGCTGGTTCAGAGGAGAACCAAGTTTCCTGTCCTGCTGTGCTCTCAAGCAACACCTCGCTGCACTGTTCCTTCCCTGTCCAGCCCCTTATGGCAGAGCATCTCAACTGCATCTCACATTTCAAGTGATGCTGTTAGGCACATTAGTCTTTGCAAAAATTTTTAGCCACAGCATTCATATGAAGGCTAGATACACAAATTAAAGTCGTTTGTGTCCTAAACTTGCAACCTCAAGTGCTGGAGACCAGGAACATAGCCCATGGGGAGGTAAAAGGTTGCAAACAGCACCACAGAACAGGCAAAGCCCTTCATTGTCTGCGCAACAAATACTAAGGAAAAAGCTCGAGTTAGAATGTCCCTCACTGTCAAAGGACTCCCTCCTGATGTACTTATTTTGCTTCATACTCTTTTTTTATCCTCCCTATTTACCTCAAAACTTAGAGGAGGCAGAAGTACTATGGCCAGAGATGGGAAGGGCTGGGGGAGTGGAGCTGTCACTAGCAATAGTTGCTGTAGGCATTGGCAGGAAGGCCAGGGGAAACAGTGTCTCTGCTCCTGTGTGGGGACAGGAGAAGGGCTCTGACAAGCTCTTTAAGCTCCCCAGGCTCCAGAAAATGCTGCGCAAAGTGTTTTAGCAACAAAAGTCTTGAGAAGAACAAACACTCTAATCCCTTAATGAGCTGGCTGATCCCCCATCTTGGCTCTGGCTTCTCTAAAGAGCCATACGCTCCCCTCCTCCCCGGCCCCCAGCCCCCTTCGGAGCGACCCGCTGAGGCCGCCTCAGAACCGATTCAAGGTGCTCTTCGGGATCCAATCCAATTACCCCGCGTCCTGCTGAGTGGCCCCACAGACAGACTGGCTCTTTCAGGGCAGAGTCTTATGGCCTGTTAATCCTCCCCTCATTAAAAGACCTTGTTCCTCCCTCCTCAGAGATGAAAAAAAAAAAAAAAACAAACCACAAAAAACCCTCAACCCCACACTGGGAAAAGTTTACACAAGAGAGCTCCAAAGTGGAGTGTGAAAGCTGGCCTGCAGGCTGTGGCCCCTGCCCGCTCTCAGGGGTCACCTCTGCCTAGCTGAGGAGTACCTTTGCCTCCTCCTGCCCTCAGACCTGGCTCGTGCATGCAGAAGACGGGCAGGAAGCCGTCCCTTGCACTGTTCTTTATTGGCTTCTCTTTAATGGGCCTGTCATTAAGCCAGGAGGAAGCTGGGTGGGAGGGTTCCCATAAAACTAAGGCCTCACAGCTAATGAACGCAGCACCCGGGGGGAGAGGACACAGGAGCCGCAGTTGTCGTTGGTCACACAGGGATGAGCTGGCTATTGACAGCCTTGCAAGGACAGGGTTCCCTCCCCAGAGAGGGAGGAGGGGAAATGTCAGAGCAGCCCCCTCTGCATCCACCCCTCTGGTACCACACATGCAGGAGGGACTGAGCTCTCCATCCCAGAGGGTGTCTGTTCCCACACCTGGGAGTTCTCCTCAGTATTTACCAGAAGGCATGATCCAGAGATCAGTCAGCTGCAACCACCTCCTAACAAACGTGTAATGCTGCCGTGATTTTGCTCCTGTCTCTTTTGGTTTCTTCTGTTGGAAATGCAGTCACAAACCCCAGCATTTTCCCTCCAGCTGCACATGCAGTCTGAAGTCTGACCAGCTCAGGTTCAAATCCACCAATCTTACAGCAGATACTGCTGCTGGTACCAGTACTCATTAGCCCATTGATAGAGTGTAATGAAGAGCAGGACCACTCCTCTTCTGAGGGAAGATGCACGTATATACCAGCCAGTCACTGCCTGAAGCAGGTGTCTTCAACTCAACCTATTACACATGGCAATAAGCAAGTATGGTAATTCCAAGAAAATACTTCATCGTCACATTTTCCAAAATAAATGATAATTCTGATTTCTGCTGTCTGATAAGCTGGATTTACATCCCTACCAACACATCTCGGTGCAGAACTTCACTCCCAGGAGTGTTAAAAACATTGCTACAGATGGAGACGAACCTGGTAAGTTTAGGTGGAAGATAATAACAAAACCAGAGTTGGGTAGGATGGTAGGATAACAGCAGGGACCTCTCTCCAGAGATAAGGAGGTAAAAATGAAGCAAAATAAAATTAAGGGAGAAACTTCCTGGCACCAAATCTCACTGGGAATCTTCACTATTTAAAGCTACAGAAAATTGCACTGAGGAAAAAGGCTACAGGGGTGCCATCTGAGCAGATATTGCGGTACAATACAGAGCTTGGGAAATCACGGTTTTGTTCTTGGTCCTGATACCAGTTCACAGTACAGCCTCACCACAGATTAAATTCGGCACTTGCTCAGATACTGCTCCCATCCCTCCAACTGCCAACATACGGAAGTCTCTTGCCAAATTTAGGACAGCCAGTCAGGCTCTAAGTTAGCAGTAACCAAAGTGTAATGATTTCTGGGCCCAGGAGAATGTTAATAATTCCCCAAAGTCTTCTCAAAATTCAGGCAGGCTCACAGTTCACATGAAAACTACTATGGAGGTGGTCAGCCTCCTTCCGAAGCTGCAAGAGTTCCTGGTAGTCATAACATATATGAAAAGGAGCCACAAGAATGAAGCAACTAATTTGTGTGGGACAAATGGCTCATCCCAGCTTGGGCTAACCCAGGCACTGGTGAGTCAGGTTCTGCTCTGGCTATGCACCATCAGGAACATCTCTAACAACATATCTGTGATGGTCTGATGCAATGGGGCTCAGGATTAGAGGTGACTGAGAAGGATTTCAGTGATAACAAAAGGCATTATTAGGTCTTCCCAAAATTTTGTTGTAGGAGGAAATTGGAGCATGGACTTACAGAGCATTTTCACAGTAGGTGTCTGAATTTTTTTTCCCTATAAGACTGCAAGAGGGGAATGAACACATTAAGCTTGAAATAACATTTTTCAGTGAGTTTGTTTTTTGAGTTAAGTTTTTAGGAGAAGGAAAGAAAAAAAAAATTCAAATTTTGGACAANACAGGCCCCAGGGAGGTGAACTGCATGATCTAATTGGGCATTATCTCAGTCTTCTCCAATTTCTCTCTTGTCACACAGTCTGCTTTTTGACCTATGCCAAGAGAAACAACGTTGGCATGCATCCTTTTTGGCTTTGACAGAGCCTGTTTCTGCTCAGCTCTCTTCCACAAATTCTTCCTAGTTATGCCATCTCATCCATTCACTTTGCACTTGCACATTTAACACCATAATTACAACACACAAGATTAGAAATCAGACTCACCTTTTCCCACCTACGGTTGTTTGTTTCTTGTTCTTTGTACTCCCTTCAGTAGGACCAGTGAAACTCACTCGTTCACTTCACTTGTTGTTAATGGTCAGGTTCATTTTTTAGTCTTTCTTACTGAACTCAGCCATCTGCAGAGAACTGCATTGCTCAAGAACTTGGTCTCTGTTCACCGGTTGTCTGCCATCAGGTGATAATTCCTCCCCATCTGTTGTTTGAAATTATTTTCTAAATCATTTCTGTGAATGATTCCAACTGTTGTGGTCAGCTTTGACTGGATGGAGTGGTCACACACTCCAGTTCTTTCCCCATGGATCTTCAGTCACTTTAAAAGTCATGTCTTAGGTGACAAACCTGGAATTTTTAGGACAAAATAATATTCCATTAGCTCCCACTAAATTTTGCTTATAAGTGCCTTGTTCCACAAATATTCTGCCTAGCAAACCTGTCTGCTAGAACACCAATCAGGAAACACACATCTAAGAGAAATCTCAAGGAAATTTAAGTTTTATGTTGGGTAGTACACTAACTAAAATTACTTTCTGTGTGATGATTGAAATTATTATAGCCTGAGTTCAGCAATGCTGTTGAAAATGCAGACCTGATCCTTTGACACTACACAGAATGCTCAGAGCTCTGGACTTGATCCAACAAAATATTTATGCACACGAGCAGAAGAAATGAAGTGCATGGTTAAATATCTAGCTAGATCAGGGCCAAAACATTTGGCATCTCACAGGATTGCTCCATAAAAATGCTCTTCATTTTAAAAAAGGTCATGTTTCATCAAAAATATATTAGGAATTATCAACTTCCTTTTTAAATGCAATTTAACGTGGTTATCTAACATAATATCACGCCTTTAACCCTTCTCTCTGGACGCAGTTATTTAGGAGAAGGGTTCTTCTTCTATCTTGTCACTGTTGTACCACAAAGCTAATTTCCTGCCAAGATGTCACCTGGGAATCCCCCTGGCAGTTGTGACCAGTCTCAGCACATTCCAGCAAAGGGAAGGTGGTCTGAGGGACACAAATATGCAAAGACTGGTGATTTACAAGGGGTATGTTCCAAAACAGTGTTTGTAGCAGGATGTCAAGGGACTGGCCCAGATGTGGAGGTCAGATACATGTGTATGAGCCAGACTTGCTCTGTTTGTCAAGCAATTACTTGCACTGTGTTTAGCACAGAGACAGTGAGATAGAGATCAGAGCCCTCTGTGCTAGCTACCAGCATGAACACAGAGTTACTGTCCCACAGACCTTCTGTTGAAACAACCACAGCAAAGACTGGGAGGGGAAACTGAACTGTTCCAACAGGCGGAGTGAAGAGCTCTCCCATCTCTCTTTCCAGAAGCAGTTACAGGGGCTAGTGGTGGAGAAGACTACAGGACATCGGCAAGATCTCTTCCTTCATGGTTAAAATACCACATCACAAGTTTAATGAAGCTGACACATGGTCCAACATGTTCTGCTCTACCCACTACCACCTTCACCAGTCTATCCCTGTACCCAGACACTGGGGACACTGGAAGCCTTTGGGGGCAGGGAGTTGCACCAGTATCTCCCAGAAGTGATAGGTCAAGAGAAAGTCAAGTCAATCTAGATGGCCCTTTACTGAATCCTCCCTCTTAGGGCCATAAATAGCTCTTTCCTCTGTGACCCTCAGCCTCCCACAGCCCTTCCTCACCTCCGCCCCCTGCCCCAGCTCAGGCTGCTCCTTGCCCTTTGCAGATCATTGTCTCCCTGTTAATTGCTCTGTCTAGGAGGAACAGGTCAGCAGCTTCAGGTGAGAGCCAGAGAAAGCTGTTAATAAGTAAATGATAAGAAAAAAAGTTACAGAATGAACTTGTTTCTTTCCAAGACTTGCCTTGAAATTTGGCAGCCACAAATGTCCTGTTGCAAAAGGGCTCAAGCTCTTTCTATCTCCTTGACCCAAAACTCTGACAGTAACGTTAAGCTCAAACATGTGACCCCAACTCTGAAAATTGTGTGTTTGTGTGTGTACATGGGTCTTGCCAGCTTAGAGGCTTCCGGATAGCCCCACTGTATCTCCCTGTGTATGTTACTAAACAAAACAAAGCAGGAAACAATGTGCTCCCAGAGCATTCCTATTGTTTAATTAACTACAGGCTCCCTGGCTGGGAGATGGCTCTGTCTCTCAAGCAGTGCGTGGCCAGGCATGTGCCACCAATGAGCCCCACTGGATAGCATGAACAAAACCTCCAGCACCATCCAGCATGCCTTGCTCCTTTGACCGCCGTTGCATGCTGCACCGCAGAGCCCCATCATGCTCTAATTGGAGAGGATGCTTCCTGAGATGTAGCATGGCACTTTCCTGTGATGCCTTCACTCAGCATGAGCCCAGTGCCTCATGGGAGCCATGGTGCTGCAGAGCCAGCAGTCACAGCCATCCACTGCTGTCTTTGATTGTTACAAAACACATGGAACTCACAGGAAATCCCTTCTCAAAACCAACTACAATGTGAAAGAGAGGTGAAGCATTTGGAGTGCACCCTAGCCAGAAGTCCCATCCCAGACGAGACATTACAGGAAGAAAGTTCTGTTGTTAGGAGACCTCAGAACAGTCTTGTTCCCAGCCCCAGAATCAAACAACAGCCAAAGGGCCCAAATTTCCTCTGAAAACACTACCCTAGGCTTGAGCCATCTGGCTCATTGGAGATGCTGTGGCTCCTGCCCCGTTGTCCTTGGCAGAGTCATTCCTGTTGCTGCCCCTTCCCAGGAGGAGGTGCTGCAGGGTGGTGGCCACACTCCTCCGCTCCCTGCTTTTGTGAGCCTAACCCTGTGGGGTCTCATATTCCTTTGAAACCTGAGTTGTGTTGATGGATATATTTGCTGGGTGCCTCCCGTCTTTCCTGGGCTCAGGCTGCCCTGTCTGGAGGTTCTGTGAGGGAGAGGGGTCTGGAGTTTAAGAGCGTTATTGTTACCAGAGGAAGGAATTTTTGGTCCTATAAATCAGAGCCAGGCAGCAGTAGGGCCAGCATACTTGGGCTGTGTGAACAAACTTCATTTCCTGGGAGACTGGCCTTCAATCACCCTCTGTCATACTCCACTGATCAGAGGTGGACATGAGAGGAGTTCATTAAGGTGGAAGAAAAATAATATAATAGGTCCTCCCCATGCATGCACTATTCCCGACCCCTGGGGGTGGCAAGACATCCCTTCCTTGTGCTAAGATCCAAAACACACACACACACACACACACACACACAGAGCCACTCACCCTGAATATGTTGGTATTCCTCTGCCTAAGCAAATTTCCTTCTAAAAATGGACATCTTGAACACAGACAGTTTTTTTTCTGGCTACTTCTCAGATGAACTCAGTTCCACTGTCTGTTGACTCGCTTTGTAATTCTTGGCTGCACTCTGCCGGAGAAGAATCAGGTCCAGCACTTGAGGCAAAAGGAATCGACAGTTTTCTGAGCAAAACAGAAGGCTCAAAGCTCTCCTTGTTGATTTTGTTTCCCAGCTTTCTGATTGGATCTTTTTTTTTTTTTTTACTAGAAGATTATCTCTTCTGTTTCTCTTTACCATCCTTCAGCACTACTGGTTTTGTTCGAAATTAGGAAAAGGGACAAGAATGTCAAGTAGGTGAAAACCAGAAAAATAAATACATTGAATGAAAAAGGAAAATATTTTGAGTTAAGGATACAAAAAACTTCCAAAGGAGACAAGTGTTTACAAAAAGTTTTGTTTTCAAGAACAAAATGTGAGCCAATCTGTATGGAAAAGAGCTCTAGTAAGGCCCAAGAGACTGAGCTAGTGTCTGCCATAGACTGGTGCAGTGGTGATACCAAGTGGAATAAAAGCTTTTCAGACTTCTGAGTTTGGTGGGGTTGGGGGTATCTGTGTGCTTTTCACAGAAAGCATAATTGAAAGAAATGCGTCGTTGATTGTTTTGACCATTTTCTTAACAGTTCTTATGTTTATAAGATACAAATACAAACCAGAGTTTGGGTCCACAGGACTCAGGAAATTGATATGAGATAAATTATGATAATTTGGAGGTGCTGCCTGAGTCCAGCTTGAGGCTGGTGGGCAGCTGGTGCTCTCACCTCCTGTGTGATACACAGAGGCACACGTGGTTTAGTGAGCTCCTTGCAAGCAGTTTTAATTGATGCCTAACTGCTGGACTGAGCTCCTGGAGAAATTTGTGGTTCTGGCCAAGCAGGCAGGAGAGCCCAGGCACTGCCACCCTTGGGTCCAGTGTCTTCACTCTCCATCTGTGTCATCTAGAAGGACAAAATATAGCCAGCAGGAAAAGAGGAGGGGTTTGTGTGAACTGATTCTAGGAAGAGATGACTCTGGAACCTCGACAGTGCACTGTGGAGCCAGAGCCTCTGCTCACAGCCCTGACTTCGCATGGCAGTGCCTCACTGTCTTCACCTTAGCACAGTTCTGCTGTTGTCATTTGTGCACATCCAGCAGTGGTGGCCAGCTGCAGTAGAAGCACTCCTTCAGCCTTTGCTGGCAAGGGAAAGCCCAGAGATCCAGATCTGGAAAAAAAGCAGAAAGCTGGTGACCGTACTGAGGCTGAGGGATACACTGATTTGGTGCATCTTCTGTGAAGATCATACCGAGGAAAGTCTTCTCCTTATGATCTCTTTTGAGAAACATACTCTCCAAGGAAGGCAGCAAGGTACATCCACAAACAGGTGAGCAGTCCTAAACAGCAGCAGACTGCTCTTGGTTTGAGAAGCTGCTCTTATATTGGTAGGTATAAAATGAGCAATTTCTAGTTAATATCCAGAGACTGAAGCTGGATGGTGAGTCAAAACAGAGTAGTATTTAATCATTCCAGAAAATGTTGGAGGATATTCTCAGAAGATTTCTTGTAGGGACATTTACTGCATAGAAAACATGGAACTGTCTAGTACTAACATCTTCTCTAGAGAGATAGATCAGACGTTTCAGTGGCGCATGATGAATTGTCACTGAAGGATTTTCCAGGCCTCTCACATGAAAGAGGTTGTTGGAGAACAGAACTGTGGGGTGGCTTCTCCACCCTAATTGTTCATCACCAGAATGGCTGTTTGCATGCATGTTTACTGCATGAAATCTTTCTGAATGTACTTTTTACACTAGTATCTAAAAAGGCAGCTTTGCAGTTGTTAATGGAGGTATACCTCTGTTGGCTTTGAAGCTGTTCAGCATATCTACATAAAAGAAAAGCTCACTGGGTTTGTTGAGAAGTGTCAGAGAACAAAGATGAATTAACTCAAAGCTCTGTTGGAGTGAAAAGCAAAGGGAATAGAACAACTGGGCTAAAAAACTAAGGCCATCGCTGCAGCAAAGGGGAGCGAACAGCCTGCAATCCTGGTAATACACTGGCTGGGCTGAAGGGACTATGGCTGGAGATATCCAAAGGGTGCTGTCACAAGAAAGTATATGACAGAGGTGTACCCTATACCCAAACACAGCTATGTGCCCCAGCCCACTCCCACTACATCAGAGCTCTGTTTGGGTCATTAGTGCTTGTTTGAATTTATTTAGCCAATTTTATCGCTGGAAACACACTGTGATTTACAACCTTTCCTGAATGCACAGATTAATAAGCCTTCTCCTCACTTCCCCTAGAGACAATTAGCATGTAGCCATGATGGGAAATGACTATGAGGAACACACAGGCAATATGCTGTGAGAGCCAGACATTGGGCTGAATTCTGCTTACAGGGACAAGGTCACCTGAAAGCCACTACTCACGCTTTCCTCACCTGGATAGAAAAGCCACCCCCATCACTGGGCAGAGCACGCAACAAAATAAACTGAACAGCTCTGGGGCACATCTGGGCGCAGGGTGCAGTTTGAATGCAGAGTCCTGGAGACGTGGCATCTACTGGTCGGGTGGAGGTAGAGACCCCAGCCTCCTGCCTGTAATACCACTACTTTTGTGTGGCCTCAAAGCCTCTTCTGCATGCTTAGCCTGCTCCTGCTCTTACTATGCCTGATTCTGGAGTTGGCCCTGCTTTAAGTGGAGATGAGTCCAGGCACCTCCTAGGGTCTCTTCCAACCTGAACTATTTTGTGACTGTGATACTCTCCTCTTAAAACAACAGGACCCCAGGTTGTAACTCAGCCTGAAAAAGATTTACAACAACTGTCCTTACAGCTAAAGACTTGGCTGCCAGTGTCAGAAGACTTTACCATTAGACAAAACATAACCAAGACATTGAAAAACCAGAAAATAATCTGTTAATCTTTCTTTTCTCTTTTGGGCCTGTCTGTTCTTTTCTCAAGCTGTCTTTGTTTTCCCCTTCTCTTCTTTTGTTTTGTGGCAAAGGCTTCTGCAGTACCAGCCAATGCCTGGCATGAACTGGGCCCTGGGGTCTGACCAGGGAAGGACTCCCTTTGTTGGAGGCTCATACAGTTCTGTGGGCACCACACTGCCGCTGTGGATTGTAGGTCCTGCCAGCGTGCAAACATCGAGGCTGGAACCAAGCACGCAGTATGGAGGGGTAAATCCCTCCACTGGAGGTGTGCAGGGAAGAGGAGGAGTGAAGTTGCCTTTCTGAAGACCACCAAATCAAAACCCCATTTCAGTGTATTCCCAGGAATGGCAAAGGTTACTCTCTGTACCTGTGATAGTTGGTCCACTACCCCTCTCACACTTCCAGGCAGCTCCCTCCCTGCACATGCTTTTACAGACTTGGATTTTAAAACAAAAACCAAGAATTCAAACTCATTCTTCCAGAATCAAAGGGAAGAGACATGGCAAAAATGTAAAATGTGCTGACAATTTTCTCACAGGTTTTGTTTTTTTTTTTTTTTTTTGCTTACTGAAACTTTTTTCCTCCAGTTCTGAGAAGTCAAAAATACTTTTCTTCTTCAAAATGGAAAAAGATCCAGATTCTGTGAAAGAAAATCTGAGAAAATTTTGTCGAAAATTTTATCAAAAATTTTAGTAAACTTGCAATCCTTTTTATCTTTACGGGTATTTTTTAAATTATCTTTCCATGTATGTTCTGATGTAGGCAAATATGGTAAACCCCACTTTACAAGGAGAAAAGTGAGTCACATACAGATGAAACCAAACACTGGGCTTCTGCCTCTCTGGGGCATCTTCTGTTTTACTGCAGAGTCCCATAATTAGCTCCACAGTGTGCTCTGATCTCATTGTATAGCTGGGGTTGTAAAGTTGCTGTTAATAACCCAACACTACTTCTACTGCTCTGCTGACCCTCACTCATCACCTTGCTAAAGGAGTCCTGTAGGAAGCTGACAGACCTTTCATTTGTCCTGAGGCACCGTGCAGGTGGTGCTGAGCTGTGAACACAGGATTCACCAGAGGTGACAGAGAACTGTGTCCATCACTGTCCCTCAGCAAACCCTTGGCTGCATCTGCCTGCTGTCATGTTTTCCTCCTGAGCAAATCAGTCTTGGTTCTCTCCCAAAACCCCATCTGTGAGCATCTCAGGCTAAATCAGGAGCCCTTAAGAAGGTTTGGGTGTGACTCCTGTGGCATCCCAGCAACTCCTTGGAGTTTGCTGATTCCCTTTTGCTTTCCTGTGTCCTGTGGCACTTGGTCCTTGTCCACCAGCACCATACATGACCACTGCCCTCCCGACAGCTGCAGCTCACAGGTCTTTTGGGGCATATGTCCACAGCAATTTTATAGCCTTTTGAATAACCCTGCCATATTTTGCTCTCCCATTCAGGTCCCAGTGACTGTATTGTCCTCCAGGTTGCCCATGGCTCCCCACAGAGCTCATTGCTATGGCAGGGCCCATATGGATGTCTGTAAGGACAGTTTCTAGTGTTCACTTCAAGACATCATTGAGGAGTCCAATTTCTCTCTGCTCAGGCAGAGTCTGTTCTCTCCTGGGATTGTCTCATTCAGCCATCTCTTTGCTCAGGCTGCCCAGGGTTGCTTCCACCCTCGGTCTCAACAGATCCCCTTCCCCTTCCCAGAGCAGCAATTAGGCTGAGGCGGCAGCAGGACTAGAGTGTGTTTCCACAGCAGATGATGGGTCAGACAGGCCAAGGGGAGCGACTTTTCAGGTGTAACAGTGCTGACTTCTGTTGCCTTTCCCTCCTCTCTGAACCCAGCCCCACTGATAGACATTAGAGAGTGGGAGGCTGGCTCACTCCAGAGAGCCTTTGACATAAAGGGAGTTGTCGCCCCACCTCTCCATCAATCAAAACTTAAACTTATTTGTGCTTATATGCTACTTCTTAAGTAGAGAAAATAAAAACTGGGTTTAAGAGAGTGCAAATATTTAACAATAAAAAAACCACATTAATTTACCCTTTTTCATTTCTACAGAAGGATCCTTAATGGAGTCACATGACTCTTATTCTAAGTGATAAACCACAGGTCATAAAGCACCACTTTATCACTCTGCACAAGCAGTATAAATAACAGCTATTACCCAACCTCACTCCATCTGATAAGCTCAGAGATTTTCTAATATACATTTCTGATTTTTTTAAATAATATTCATGATCATTTCCTCTTGAGCGTTATGAGTCTCTGGCTATGTGGCCCTTGAAACCAGGGCCTGCAAGCCCTTGTACCATCTCCCTGATTTATGGCCATGTTGGTTGGGACTGACGCCCTAATGAAATCTGTGACACTGCATTAATGGGGCTGTTTGTTACCACCGGAGTTCAGCGGCTGGCTGTAGTCTCAGAGCTGTGCTCAGGAAGGTATACGCAGAGTCTATAAAACCCACCCAGTGGGCAGCAAACCTACCCTACCTGCACACACCATGGCACCACCCCATGCAGAAGATACCTGGTGAGGTCAGTGAAACCCATCACAGATGCAGGTAGTGGGTCGTGGCTCTACACCTTGTGCCACAGCTGCACGAGCACAGGGAGTAAGCAACAAGCTCAGGGTCTTCCCCAGGACCACGGCTACACATACAGACACACGTCTCTCAAGCGTGTAATTAATAACCCAGCCCCCGGTGTGCAGTCATTCAGTTGCACAAGCCACAGCGAATGTGCACCATCAGATTACCCACTAACAAGTGCGTGCGTATGGAGTGTAACTGACACACGTCCCTTCTGCGGGCAGGAGCTCTGCAGCCTCAGCACAACATGCGGGCAAAGAAAGATCACCCACATCTCTCCACCATCCTGCCCGGGGCGGATTTCCCTCTGGCCCCAGACCAAAGCCACCGGACAGCATGCTACACCTGCCTGCCATGCACGTGGGCTTTTGCAACAATGTTTTCCAGTGCAATCTGCTCCCATCAACTGAGACATCTAAGTAGCAGCCCAGTTCTCATCATGGATGGCAGTTTGTAGGGTGATTCATGTCCTCAGCTCAGAAAAACTGAGCCAGCATGGACGCAACAAAAATCTTGTGCATCCACTGCCCAATAAAACATATCTGCAAGACAGTTATTTTAATACCAATATATCCTATATATTGAGAACTCCATCTTGAAGCTACCGTGGTGAGCAGACAGAGAACTCCAGCTTTATGTAAGCAAAGTGGGTTGGTACCTCTCCTTGGGCTAAGTAATCATCCAGAATATTTTACTATAGCTACACGCTTGAGTATCTAAACCTACTGGAGGCTGACTGACTCTGTTAGTCCCTTTTTTTTTGTAATCAGCCACCATCAGCATGCACGTTCTCTTGAGTTTTATTTGCCCTCTTTCTTCTTTGTTTAATTTTTCCTTTTTTAGAATAGCATAGGAAACAAATACAAAAATTTATGTTCATGCAGTGCCGACTCCTATGAGTAGGAAATAAAAATGCCAAAAGTAAATATTTAGCCTTAATTCTGCCTTGGGGTAAAACTCTGCTGCTATAACCATGTATTGCCCTACCAAATAATTCAACACAGTACACACTTTCTTCCACCTTAGTTATATACAGGGAAGAATCTTAATTCCTGTATGCTTCATTTTACAACTTTCAATGCAGGCCTATTCATTGCACTGAAAGCCTTCTTCAGAAACATTTTGGTGTGAAAAGTGGCAATATTATGGAATATATTGTTGTGCCTATAAAATTCAATGCCTTTTTTCAGGATTACTTTTGTAGTATTTTCAATAGTCAAAATGGCTTATCAAGAAGTCAGGGGTTTGAACAATTCACATCTTCTAGAATTATTAAATAATTACAAGTAATAAAGCATTGAGCTTAAAAATGACAATTTAAAATCAGTAATATTGATATGTCTGAGTTTCATTTATCCTGGAAAGGAAACAGCTTTGACAAGATCATATTTTTTAATAAAATGAGCGTGATATTTTTCTATCAGGTCTCTTTAATTCCAGCATCATAAAAATGTGGTATATCTTTATTGATAGACTTTAGCTGGTGCATTCTCTTCTCTACAGCATATATATGTTAATGATTTTCTCAGCACTGACATACAATATGCTTAACCAGACGATTTTTCCTTTCACTCAGAGTTACTTCTCTGAGCAGTAATTTAGTGGGCAGTTCTCAAAAGACAACTCTGAGAAATACACACACCGTGTCTTGTTAAGAGTGTATTTTAATGATGTCTTGCTTGACCATGTTTCTTTTTTGTAGAATTGTAAATAATTCCTACTCTTCTCGTGATCTGTAGCTGGAGAGACACAAGACTGGAGGAGACCAGCTATGCAATCACATCCAGTGCATTTGCAATCACTTTGCAGCAGGTGTTTAGTCTGAAAGAAACCACAATTTCCTCCCTATGCCACAAACCACAGAATAACCGAAACCTGCTTATGCTCAAAAGACACACACCCACACAAAAAACCCCCAAGTACCAAACAAACAAAAAAAACCCCCAAAACACAAACCCCTTGGAAAAAGCAAAAGCACATCGCGGGAAAATAGCAGAAGATACCTGGAGCCAGAGCATCACCCACTGCTGGGAGCTGCCTGGGAAAGGGAGTGTGGTGCGTGAATAGTCACAGCTGATCTCAGCGCATTGCCAGTAGATGTGCTCTCTTTAATGATATCACTGAACAGATTACATAAATGAGTGAGAATTTATGTACAGAATTTGCATGCGTTTGCAACTGATCTGAAACTTATAAATACATTTCTGTATTTACACGCACAAGTAAATTAATATTGATTTCCAACCAGCAAGCACTAGCAAAATGGCATTCAAGTGCATGTTTCCAGGTGCAAAGTATTTACTTGGAGAGCAAAGCAAGCAAATTTGCAACGAGAACAGTGAATCTGTGGATGCAGTTCTGGAAAGAATGATTTGCATTGTTTGTGTTGCAGCAGTGCTGGAGGTTGCACGAGCCCTGGGGATCTCCTGGGCAAGGCACTCTGCAATCGTACTGCAAAAACTTCTCCCCAGCACACACTAGTAAGGCAAGTGCCTCAACTCAGCAACATGGGTATAATTGCTAAGTGGGTGCTCCCTGCCCAAAGAGCTTTATTATATTGGGTGCACAGCTCAACTCAATGGGTAGGCCATTAAAGTTTTACAAGCCATTGGCATGAGCTAGCTCAGGGACATTGTGGCTATTGCAAGTACCAAGTCTGCTCCTGCATTGCTTCATTTTCAAACCCCTGCACTTCATTACCTCCCTGCATAGCTGCCATCTGCACACACTCAGCACCCCTGTTCCCCAGCTTCTCACTCCACAGGCTCTAACATATCCATGCATTCTCCAGAGAGGACTCTCTCCCTGACTACCCACATTCCTGAGCCTGTGCCCACTCTTTCCCCCACCTTCCTACATAGCCTCTTACCTTTTCCTAGAGCCAGGCCACTATCCTGGGCAGGCACGCTGCGGTCTCCAGGCACTATCCTTCAGTGTCCTCTTGCTGTGTCTGAAGTGAGAATTTTGGGGCAGGGCTGGAGAGGGCACAGGGAAGAGTAGCTGTTGGGGCTGTGTGAGTCCAGTCTAACCCTGCTCCTCTTCACCAGAGGAGACAATTACTTTACCAAGGCTTTGGTTTTTAACCAAGGTTTGACAATCACTGAATTTGCTTTTGTTTTTTCCTTCTCCTTTCCCTGAAGCTCCTCTTGATGTTTGGTGCATTTTTCTTGCGTATGCTTTGTTGGTTTTGGGTTGTTTTGTTGTTATTGTTGCTTGCAGCCACCAGAGAGTTCCCCTTCCTCTGGTTAATGGCTCATTAACTAGCTCTCTCCATGCAGGAGTAAGGCCTGGGAATTGCTGAGTTCTGGAAAATCCTCACCAGCCAGGAACCTTTTGCCAGCAACAAAATTCTCTTTTCAGAGGGGGCTCTGTGAGATGGGACAGCAAAAGGAGACACAGTCCCTGGATGGGAGGGATAGGGACAGAGCCCACAGGAGTGTGGCGCACAGGCATTGTTGCTGTTTCTTGAAAAAAAATGCTGGCTCTTGAGAAGAGGAGGGAGAGCAGACAGGAGTGGGATTGTTAGAGGATTCAATGAGCTGTGCCCAATGTATTCGAAAGGTGCTTAAGACAGCCAAAGCTCCTCACCAAACATACACCACTGTGAAACAGCACAGCAGTGCCCACCGGCTGCAGAAAGGCAGCCCAGCTCCCCCTGCCCCTCGCACATCACACTGCCAAGAAACTGTCCCCTCAACCCATGCCCCACGCCAGCATGGCATGACTGAGGTGTCAGAGCTTCCATCCGTGCTCACCTGGACTTCTGACCACCCCAAAAGAGATGCCCAGCCAAACCCCTCCCATCTGCACCTTTCCAGGTAGAAAATGATTTAGAGCTTTATGTTGTCTTATTCAAGGAACCCCATGACCAGGCCAGAGAGGAGATGCAGGATTTCCCATAGATAGAAAAAAGAAAATTCAAATCAAGTCTTGGGATTGACAGGACTGAAACCTGTTTTCTGATGGCTTTGTGTCCTGATTCCTGTGCCCTCCCTCCATCACCACCACAGTAACTGCAGTGGATAACTTTTCCTGCACTGTCTCCCCTTGCCCCACAAGGACACAGCTTACGTGCTGTCACTGGCTCCAAGCCATGTGCTGTTTGCCCGTTGGGCATGGAGGGGTGGCTGGCCAGCAGAGAAGAAAGAGTAATCCTTTTGCTGGCACCAATGGGAAACTCCCTTCTTTACCCCATCATTAATTTAAACACACTTTGCAGGCACAGAATACTTTGGTGGACTCTGTCCTTGTGTCAAGTATTGTTGACATTGACAGGTAGGTTAAACATTATGGCAAGAAAAGGGACAAATGACAGACAGTGCAATTGCCTATGCTGGGTTACCTGAGCTTAAACTGACAAAAAGGTGATGGTTTCATTCCATCAGTGTCAAAATGTACCCTCACCTGCAACTGCAGAACATAGCACAGCTCAGGTTCATGAACATAAGCAATCAGTTTGTCACACTTTAATCAGATAGCTCCCATCAGCAAAACTGCAGAAATCACATTTCTTGGGGATCTTGTGACCCAGCTCCAATGGAAAGATGAAAACCCTCAAGGGCTGGTATTCCTGGGCCTTCTGAAATACTATGGGGCAATCTAAATTGAACCCACTCCCACAGTCATTCACCTTGCCAAGCGAGGCCCACAGCCAGAGCAGAGATGTGCAGAGCTTGATGTCACATGTGCCGTGACTGTGGCAATGCTTATGACCAGCTGCTGTACCAGGGTCACCTAGCCCTGTGGCCATAGTCCCAACAAGGCCAGACATCTCATTACAGGGATTATGGGGCATTTTTGAGCTGTATTGTACTAGGTCACCTACAGATTATCACACATGATAAAAGCAACAGTTTCTTACCTTGCATTTTTCGTACATCTCCAAGTTTGTCACAAATGAAGTAATCGTGACTACCCCCATTTTAAAGACAGGGAAGCAGAGGCACTGCATGATGGATAACACAGTGTCTCTCAACAGACTGGTGGCAGGGACCACAGAGACACCCAAGTTCCCTAAATTTCAGTGCGGTGTGCAGGGACTGGATTATCCTGTGGACAGTATTGACTGTGTGATGCCCACGCTGGTCTCATTGGAAGCTTTGTAAGACCAGCTTTACACGCAGGGTGGTCCAGGACTTGAGGGTGGCAGGGCAAAAAGGAGACATTCCCTGACAAGCTTTTGCCTCAGAAAAAGACTTGAAAAAAGTTCAGCTCAAGGTCCTAGTGAAAAGGACGCCTGCAGGGCCACCCGCACCGCTCTCTAGTTGCTCCCAAGCAGTGAATTCATCTGGCTGAAGTTCTGGGGAAAGTGAAAAAAAAGTACATATGAGGAGACAGAAGCTAGCCCCATCGACCACTCACACTGTTTGACATTAAAAAGTGCTGACAGCAGAGAGGAAGGAAAGGAATGGACGAAGGGACACTTTCATCTCATGACAGTCTCCTGCCAGCCCCAGCCACTGTGTCTCCCTCTCATCCCCCCTCCTGGCCCCTTGCCTTCCTAGGCATTTTATTAAATAGGGTCACAGCCCGCATTAGAGTCCCTCCCACAGCCCTGGCAAAATGAAAACACTCGCCCGTCCCCATGACCCCCACCCTCCCAGATCTCCATCTCCTTTGCTGTTCCACCCTGTTTCAGAACTGAGATCTCCACCCCACTGCAACCTTGGAGTTTCATAGCCAAACATCAAGGCAAGGGGCTCCAGGGAGGGATAAGGTCTCCCCCATTTTTTTATCTCTTACATTAATTATCCCATTTAGTTGAAAGAAAAGTCAAAAAATGGAGCTTTTCCTTGGCAATTTATGATGCCGGAGCAGTAATTTATGGCTTGATACAACTTTATTTTGTTCCTTCTTTACACACACAGAGATACATACACACATACATACACTTAAGGAGACACTAACCTGAATTTATCACACTAAGTACCTGCCTACTAAAAGGGAAGGACTGGACATAATTTACAAGGCAGGATAGGGAGGGGTTCACATGTGGGGGGAAACATTTAGAAGAGTTAATGTTTGAAAGTTGGTCTTTGAAGGCAGGAGGCTCCTCTAGACAGAAAGAGAAAACCTAACTAATTAAAACTGATGTATCAGTTTCAGAAGAAGAATGTGCTGGGAATGAAGCTGTGCATGGGCAAAAACAACAGGCAGCCAGCCGGGTTAGCCATGGCAGTGTAGATACCCCCAGGGAGAAGGTGTCGCTTTCAGCACCAGACCCAACAGCATCTGAGATCTAATTCGCCGGGGCAGTCACCAAAGCCCCTCGACAAAGTGACTGGTCTGATGCAGGACACAACTTGGGTGCAGAAGCAAATGTGGGTCGTCAGTAGGGTTTGAATCATGGCCATGGCATGCCAGCAATGTGACCCACTGCCACTCAAGCTGGAGGAGGAGGGAGGGGACCCTGGGCCGCTGATGAGCCGCTGGTTGTTTCAGTAGCAATTGAGTACTGTGGATGGCCAAGGAGAAGACTTGCCTGCCCCAAAATGCTGACCAACAGGGCAGAAAACAAAAGAGAGAGCAGAGAAGGGTAAATGACTGCTCCAAGGCCACTGCAGAGCCACAGTTATGGCCAGTGTTCACACCTCCCCAGCCAGCACCAGTGTCTCCTTGTGTCGTGCTGGAAGAGTTCAGACAGGAACATCTTGGCTTCATCTCTGTATTTTCCAGTGTACCTTCCTGAAGTGTCCTTCCATGGGAGCTCTCCTACCAGTTCCCCAGCCAGCCCTCTTCTCAAACTTCCCTAACTGATGCCAGGGGAGAGGTCCCTCCAGACACTGTATCCAGGAAGATGAAGACAGTGAAGTCTGAGCAATTAAAGATGCCTCCATGAGAAACATGTGCAAAGCACCTCAACTGCTAGTTGCTTTTCCTCTGTGCACATGAACTTCTCTAACCTCATAAGGCATCTCTATCTTCCAGGTAGGAATCTGAGCCATAGAACACATCCACTGACTTGGACCTGGGTCACATAGCAAGAAAAGGTGATTAAATCTGTTAGCCAAGAACCAGGTGAACCAGACAGTTCTTCCAGTCCAGGAGACCTGTAGCTCATTTTGTTGGGCACAGACTTTAACCCCTATTCCACTGCTTTTGTACAGGACTGCACACATGATTTCCTCTGAATCACAGAATTCTATAGCAGTTACAACCCTCAGATCCTTAAAGTCACTAGGAGGAAAGGTAAGCATGGGTGTGGAGGAAGGAGGCCAAAAAAAAAGAAAAAAAAATCACAAAAGTGATTTCAAAAATGTTCATTACCCAAATGCAGATTCTTTCCAAAATATGCCTTGATGAAAAGTGTGGTCAAGCTCCAAGTGCCCATTTAAAGAGCTGGGGCCGTGCATGGGGCAGAAGTACACAAGACAATAGCCCCTGCTTGTCACTCCACCCAGCAAATTTCTGGAGCCCACCAACAAAATCCCCAGAAGGTGATTTGTATGTTAACACAGAACACCCACTCTGGTAGAGAAGGTGTTCTTTGTCTTACAGCTTTCCCTGTAGACATTAGCTTGTTTACAAATCTTACAGCAACCCACAGCCGTGGCATTAAACAGGTGAGGAGAATAACGCTTTTTTCTTATTGATTTAGGGTCGGTTTCATTTGTAAGCGAAAGGGCAGCTGTCAATAGACTGCATGATCTAAGGCACCAATCCAGAGAAATCTTAAGCACGTGAGCACCGGGGAGCAAGGATGGGATTCAGGGTTGTTGAATCAGGGCCAGCAGCCTAAACCAGGCTTTTTTTCATGTTGCATCATAATTCTATTGTTTGAATGAGATGGAAGCATTAATAAATGGGAGGATGGAAGGGGAAGAAGAAGAAAACATGTCTATTTCTTGTCCAATAATGTTAGCGATGTATTTATAAAAATGAAATGAGACTAATCTTTACTCCTCTGTGCTTCTCAGAGAGCCTGTCTACTTTGTCTCTTTTATTTAGATTGTGCACTCTTCATGACAGAGATTATCTGTATTTTGTGTCTTGTAAAATACTGGGCACTTTTACACACCAGTAATAATTTGTAAAATCCACGAATAAAATTATCAGACCAAGCAGGTGATGTCGAATTGTTTCTGCCTAAAAAGAGCAGCAAAATTCCAGTTAAAAGTACCTATGTTTACCTTTATAATAAAATGTATGTGTGCAGTTGTGTATGCACATGCAGGTATATATAGGCATGCAGTAGGGAAAGAGAGTCAAGGAGAGAATAAGTTCATCAAATCTATAAGTATGTGGCACCTCAGCATCATGCAAACTACCCTGGGCACAATCAAAGCCCTCCGATGCTCCGAGGGACTCAGTGGAAGTGTGCAGGATATTAAGAGTGACAAGCCATCAGGACTGCACTATCAGACCAGTAGGGAAGGAAAACTGAAACAGGGTGTCAGCTTGAATTGTCATTATCCCCATTCACAAAACAGCATCAGGCAAGGCAAAGTAGTGGCAGGAAGAAAGGAGGTTGGGACATCTGGGGACTAATCCCCCATCCCCCAGGGATGCTGCACCCATTCAGGACCTGGAACCGACTGGCTTCTGCACCATTCCTGGTCCTGATTTTGTCATCTTGAGCAGGGGAGTGACTATTTTCTCCTGTTCCCAGGGTGCTTGGGGCAGAGGAGCAAGGGTGCAGATGCATCCCTGTGCCCAGGGAAGGGTGTTGGTGCAGTGGGAGTGCGCAGCACTGGGCAACACCGGAGATGGAGGGGAGGAAGGGAGGGTAGGGAGGGGAAGGCCTATAATCCCCTTGGTAAATCCATGCCTGAACTATAAAAGGATAATCCATGTGCAACCCTGGCCCCACTTATAGGATTTAGCTCTTAGTGTGGAATACTAATATTTGGCTGTTTGTTTACCCCTGTGAACTAATTTGGCAGATTCTTATGATTCTCACAGGGAGAATTTATTTCGATTTTGATATTACTCAAAGCCATGGGTCCTGGAGTCATAGGATTATATGCAAAGCTCTGAGCAGACTTTTTTAATCCTTTTTCTTAAGAAATAACTATTTGTTGTGGATGCAGCAAAAAGCTTGAAAGCTGGCCTGCTGTTCCACAACACAATGGCATCAGAAAAGAAGCCACTTGCTAATTCCCCCCCTTTTTTTTTTTAACATGGTGATTTTCAAGCCAGTTTTGCAACTGTGAAAGGTCAATGGGGATCAAGCCCATGATTTTTGAAGAGTCGGCACGGTCAAACCAGTCTCTGCTTGTAGATACACACTGGCTTGCTGAGCCTCAGTGTCCAGTCACCTGCTCCTAACCAATAGCACTGCCTTGGGAGAGTGGTCTCACAGGCAAAAATTAGGTCCTGCCAGCTAAAATAATGTGCAGTTATTTGGGGAAGAGGGAGGTGTGGGAAGAAAGAGTGTGTGTTAGGATCAAGAACTCAGCCTTCAATTAAAAAGTAATTTTCTAATTTTGGACAATGCAAAGAATGGCTTGAAAATGCAACACACACATCCCCTTTAAACAGAAAGCCAGTACAAGAATCCCAACAATGTTATTTTTGCAGTCTTGCTGGTTTGAGGGTTTGCTCTTTGATTTTTGAACAGTTAAAGTTGTTAATACTAGGGGAGACATGACCTTTTTTTTAAATGCAAAAAGCAGCCTCATTGCAAAGTGTAAAGAAACTAAAGGAAAACAACATTTCTCTCTAAATGTATTTGTGGTTGTTCCTCTCCCACTGAAAGAAATTAAATGTTTCAAATGTAATCACAGTTTGGAGCAGGGCAAGTCTGGTTATGTGCTGAAGATTTGACTCTAAATTTATGAAAATATTTGATTTTCATTCTGTGCCCAAGACCATTTCTTCTGAGAAGATTTAAGCACATGCCTGAAGTGGAGTAGCTGTGGAGGGACTTAACGAAATCAGGGTCTTGGGGAGAAAGCTGGCAGCAAAACCAAAATTTATTATGAGCAAAAATTCTCTCCCTTAGTAAAAATGGAGGCAATGCCTAAAAAAACCAAACCTTCATAAATCAGGCAAACAAGACAGGCAGATGAGAATCTTATCAGACAGTGGAAATGAGGCAAAAATAATTTGAATTATTTGCACATTTTGAAACTTTGCAGGACTGAGAAGAGAGAGTGAAATATTGGTAAACAGATCAGGGACACAGGCAAAATTTGTGCCTAGCAGTTTAAGCTGGAAACACACTAGGTACAGATCTAGGAGTCTAACAGCAGAAAGTTTTTAGAGGATGCATCTGCATCCTTGGTACCTGCCTTACTTTCCTCCTTTTCAGATCCTGCTGTGCCTGTCTCTCTTGCACAACGGGCTGCCTCATTGCCAGAGCCGACCGGAGAGCAAACTCCCACCGGGGCCCCTTCGCTCCCTGCCTCGGCCGGGCTCTGCGGTGCAGCGCAGGGACGGGATGCTCGGGCACTCCACAACCCATCCTGTGATTCCCCTAAAACCCTGGAAATCCACGTGTGTTTAAACACACGGATCTGTTGTCGTTTTACCCCCCCCACACTCAAATGCTGACAGCTGATTTCTTTGCTGGCAATAGCTGTTAATAATTAGTCCAAAATGATAGAGATTGGGAAGACTTTTTTAGATGAGTGATATTTTCCCGAATTTGTTCCAAAGACAATGGGAAGGGAAGTAATATATTCATACAGACGATGAAGAGGGAGGGTTTGGATGTCTGATTTTTCAGTGGTTTGGACTTATTTCTATGCCCTCCTCTTTCTGTCTCAGCTTGTTTCCTGGTCACAGGATTGAAGAACCCCAAACATTAGCCAAAACTGGGGGCAAAATGTACTATACCAAGGATTTAAAGGGAATAATTTATTTAGATTATTAAAAAGATCAAGAGGTGACTTGCTTCCCACATATAAATTTCTTCCTTGAGAAGAAATACCAGGTACTAAAAAACTCTTTAATTTGCCAGAGAAAGCCATAACAAGAGCCAATGGATAAATGCCGAAGCCAGACAAATCCCAATTAAAAATAAAGTACTGGACCTTTTAAATTTTGTTTTATTTTGTCCGAGGAAGTCAGGGTGATTAACCATCAGAGCAGGCTGTTACAGGAAACACTGGAGTTTCCCTTTCTGAAAATCATCTTCTCAAAGCTCATATTCTTTTGGGAAGAAAGTTATTGTGTTCAATAAAGGGGTGACAGGAGGACAATCTCTGGCCTGTGTTACGAAGGCAATACACTCAAATCATCAGAAAATGTTTTGTGAGCTTAAACTGAATAAACAATTTAGCACCCCTCAGCTTATTTTTAAGCAGTAGGTTTATTTTAAAAAATCAGGAAAGTGAGAAAAAATCCTTGACAATTGAATAATTATTCTTAATACAGAAAAAAAAAAAAGACTAGGTGAAAAATTGTAGAAGCAAAGAGGGATCTGAGGCAAAAAGGATGCCAGGATCCAGGACAGAGCAAAACAGCAGGCTCACTGCTGGTCGGGGCTGGTGGGGCTCTCCCCCAGCCCTGCGAGCCTTTGGGGAAGGAGCTGCTCAGGCTCCATGGAGAATCCTGCCTTGCTGATTTCCAGCTGAGCAGCTTTCCACACTCAATGGCCATCCCTGCTGCTTTCATGCAGGGATGTACTCTAGCTCGGAAGAGAGCGGTTCTGTTTAGATAGCCCCCAATCCTAGCTTTACCTCATCCCTTCCAGCAGAGTCACTGTAATTAAGATTTGTTAAGGTTTGGAAGAAATCTCATTAATCAGATAAGATCTGAACTTTATTTTCTTTTTAAAGACCCAATTTGATCTCTCTTGCTTGTGGTAATTGCTCTCCTCTTCTGACATGGAAATTCATTTTCCAGGCACATAAAACACAATAGATTTCCATTGTCAACAGCAGCAACCCCAGGAGAGTTAAAAATATTCCTCCAAAGGCTAAAAAGAGCATTGGAAGCAAATCCAGACACAGGCAGGGAGTGATGGTGCTGTGAGATGGTGCTGTCAGAGAGAGATTGTGTGGGAAAAATAGGTTTGTATGGCCCAAAAAGGAGAAGGGGTACATCAGGGGCAGGAAGGGCAACAGGACCCCCACGGTGTTCCCCAGTACATCAGGTTAAGGGGGCAGGTCCTACCAAGGGCCCATGCACAGGGAGGAGAAAAGTTGCCACTTCTGGTTCCTGATCTGGATGGGTAAAAGCATCTTTCTCCCAAGTTTATCAGAAACCAGTACTTCAAAGAGCGATCAGAAAAGCTCATGGACTGCTGACATTTCACATGAGGCAGCACCAGGATAAATGACACAGTGTGAAATATACTCCACCACATCAAATCCTATCCATCAGCAGGATTCCTGGTTTCTAAATGTCAGGTGTACAGTGGGAACTCCTCAGGAACATCTGAATCAGAGGGTGGATTCCTTCCCTGCACCCACTCTCCAGGTCCTCAACTTCACTCAGCCCCCTCCATGCCTCAGTGGGCTCTGTCTTCCCATCCGACCCATGGGCATGGCACCATGCCGGGCCCAGGCAGCCAAGCATTGTTTCCAGGCTGAGAGATGTGCATGGATCAAGCAGGCAGCCCAGAACAGGGCTGAGTGTGGATGTTGCATCTCTCACCCAAGAGGCTGCAGTCTTCAGGAGGGACAGCTCAGGGGCATGGGGCAGCCCCCTGCCCATCCTTCAGCCTCAGCCCACCACATCAGCCCAGAGTGTGGGCATCAAATCAAGCACTGCCCTTCTTCCCCCTGCCCAGGGCCTTGTGCCCTGTCCCCTGCTGGCATGTTGATCCCCCCAGCCCATACTCTTCTTCTTAGAACACCCCATCCTTGATTTCAGCGTGGACCAGGAGAGGCTGAGCCCCAGCTACGCCATGGGGCCAGTGGCTACAAGCAGCCTCCCTTGTCCTGAACTGTCACAGGGAGAATAAAGCGGAGCCACAGTTTTCCAGCACTTTCAGGGGGCCACACAATCCTGCAGCGGTGGCAGCCTTTGTCACAGCTCAGCCTGGCCACCTTCTGGAGATGCAAAAACTTTGGTGGAGCAGACAGAGATGGAAACTGCTCCCAAGCTCATTGTGGGCTCCCAGAAATGGGCTCTCTCTGGAGTGGCCAGCCTGCAAGGCTGGCTGTGGGTGGCTGGGATGGCTGAACAGGGAGAGTCCCCTGCGCCGCTGGCCATGGGAAGGCAGAGACCAGGCACAGTGGGTGCACGCAGAGGTACTAATAGAGACCTAGGGCAAACGTTCCAGCCCTGCCTGCCTCCCTCATTCTCTTTGCAGAGAATCTGCAAACATATTAATCTCATCTCACACACAAACCCTCTCTCCTGATCCCAGAATCCATATATTAGGAGATTTACATAAATTACCAGCTATCAATAGGGCACATGAGGTGCAGGGGCTGAGAGCCAGCACCCTTGCCAAGAAAACAATACAAGAAGATTGGAAAGGAGGAAAAGGCAGGGGGCTGTAGAGAAGGGCTAGGAGCACAGAGGTTTGGGACGGCAGTGGCTGGCTGTGTTGTCTGGGTCTCTGAGTCGCTTGCTGCAGCCACTGTATGGCTTGGTTGCAGTGGTAGGTAACTAGCAGGGAAAAAGGCATGAGCTCTTCATAGCACTGCTTTGCTTTATTTGGGGCTTTGCATCTGCAGCCCAGGTTAGAACTTCCCTTATCTGCTGGCATCCCAAGTCTCAGGGGCATTGGGGAACCAAAGCTGTGTGGCTCCATTGGTGAGTTCAACAGATTCTTGACTCCCTCTTTTTTCCACCTGAGGGCCTTTGGCTCTGCTGGGAGAGAAGGAAAGCATAACCTCGACCACCTACCACACTGCCTGGCCAGAGTCAGGGTGCTTCCTACCTTAGGTACACTGAAAAGGGCATTCAAGCCTCTTTGAGCCATGAGAAACATAGGTGATCCTTGGTGAGTGTTGTGAAGGCCATCTACAGAGTCCTGGCATGCAGATGCAGAAAAAAAATCACCAAAACAGACTCCCTCCCAATGTGTTTCCCAGGACAGACCTGCTCTGCAAGGAAGCTGATGGCCAAGCATTACTCAGACCCACAACAAGTGCTTCTACAGCCGCTAGGGCAAGGGCACAGCACTGTGATGCCAGTTCTCTAGATCCATCCCCTTGACATTTGGGCCTGGGGCACAGCCCCATTCTTACCACCTGAAATCTCAGGTGTGCAAAACAGACCCGGAGCAAGCCTGGGGCGAGCCTTGGTCCCAGGGGGGACGGAGATGGGTCCTTCGATCCCGAGGCGGGCAGTGTGCCTGACCTCTCCCGCAGCATCTTCTGAGCCTCCCGGGCAGCAGCCCCGGACCCACCCAGCCTGTGAAGACCCTCGAGCCGGGGTCCCTTTTGTCACCAGCCCGCGGCCACCCCCGGCTGAGCCCGCTCCTCCTGCGGTGTTCTGCTGCCCTCGTGGGTCCAGCGCGGACATTGCAGCCCCGCACCCCGCACCGGCACCCCTCCCTGCGGAGAGACAAGGCAAAGGTTGTTCCCTCTCCTGCCAGGAGGAAGAGCAAGGCGAAAAAGGCAGGCAGCTCGCTGCTTTGGGTCTGGACCGTGGCAAGTGGGGCCGCGAGCACTCAGAGGGGCACCAGGACCCTGTCTCAACCCTTCTGGTGCTGTAAAAGAGGGTGCAGGACAAGAAAGCCCTGCACCAGAGAGGGTGCTCACAGGAATTACATCTGCATTGCATCTGCTTTGGAAAGGGCATCACAGGTCATCTGTCCCTCCTCCTTTCCTCTGGACAGGCAGACGTCAGAGCTGAACCCAATGTATCCTCGGGGTTCTGGGGCTGTTTGATGGACAGCTGTGAGTACAGTGAGGTCCTAGAAGTTTCTTCCAAGCTGAGGTGAGGTACACCCTGGTGTTACCTCTGGAGCAGGGAAAGAGAGAAACGAAGCCACTGATGCAAAGATTCAAAGCAATGTGAGCCATGGAAAACAGACCCAGACTTGATTTACCTGCTAGAGAAACAGATTAAATGGGAGAATTTTTCTTTTGTTTTATGGTATTGGGTCAAAAAACAGTAGGGGAAATGTGAGGGACCAACATGAGCATTCACACACACAAGATCTCTCAGCAGTGTGACTAGAGTACACACAGACCTCAGCAGGTTTGTGTTGGTATATGACAACATATGTGGCACAATGAAAATATGACTCGCACCATATGCTTGTAATTGTACAGCATCTAGCACAGCAGACAGCATCCTTCCTGCAATGCCAGGGTTCAGATGTAGATACCTGGTCTCACGTACATCCCCACCACCTCTATGTATGGTCTAGCAGAGGCAAACCCAATCCAGGTCCAAACTGAGGCTAACAGTGCACTCAGATTCTTGCTTGGTGTATCTGATACATCAGGGCTCTGTGCCAGCAGAGAGGAATTTCATGGGAAAGATGCTCCTAAGGGACCATAGTTTAGAATTAGGATTTTGACCCTCCTGATAGCTCAGCTTGAAACCCCTGCAGTGGCTTGGGCCCCTCCGCAGGCCAGAGCCCCCCCCGCTGCAGGGTCCGCAGCAGCCCCGTCCCCCGTGGCAGCCCCGCACGGAGCGCGGGCTCCACGCTGTGGCCGTCCTGCAGCAGCGCACGGCAGCTCCGGGGCGGCACTGCCAGCACCATCCCTGTGCCTGGGCTGCGGCTGTGCCCCCACTTACAGCGCCCCATGTCACTGCCACAGCCCAAGAGCTGCGGGTCCCAATCCCTCCCTCACCGTCTTTCTTTCAAGAGAGAGGGGTGGTTTTGTCTGTCTGCCTTCCTATTAGGAGGGCTTTTTCATTGCTCTCCCCCTCCACTTACCTCAGACACCTTCATCAACACTGTTGTCCCCAAACTTGAGCACAATTCAGACACTTCAAAACTCGTCCCCTTTGAGTGTCTCTCAGACCCACAGGATGGGTCCCTATTTGCTCACTAACCAATTATTCAGCTGCCTGTAAGCACTTGGATAGCACTGCCACTGCCAGATCTTGGGGCTTTCATACACCACCACAGCCAGCACCTTTCACTGTAACCCTCATGCAGGGCCATAACATGGGAATTTGCCCACCCACCTCTGCTCTTTTATTGTCCCAGTGTGTGCAGGCGTTTGCAGACATATCCAGCATCAGGTAGATATGCTTGTCCAGTGCCTGGAAACTGCTGGGCAGTGATTGTCTGGTTGTGCCTTGGGTGCAAGACCAGTATTTGTCAGAGCCTTTCCAGGGCAACATCTAATAAACCAGCAACAACAATCCAGTCTCTTGGATTCAAGAGGCAATCCCAGCATTAGCAGGCACTCACAGCAGCTCTGTCCTGCTGGGGAGGGAGCAAGAGAGTCTGACAGCAGTACAGCAGCTGCCAGAGATGACAGCAAAGCCTTGGCCACTCCACCAAGAGAGAGCTCATCACAGCTGCTCCTGAAGAGCAGAGTGACCCTCACAGAGCTGGAAAGTCACTTTGGGAAAGGCAGGTTGTCATCGTGTCACCAGAGGCTGGGGGCATGGATAAAGGCAGAAAGAGGCCTAATATCCTCCTGCACAGTGGGCCACGCCAACCAGTGAGGTCTGGCTGCTGTTCAGTAAGGGCAAATACAGCAAAATTCAGCACAGCAGCTGGAACAGCATCCAGAGGTTAAAGGCAACTTGAGTATTGGGGGCCATACAGATTTCTGACTCTGACAGAGAAAGAAAAGAACCTACAGTAAACCCAGACAAATTTCAGTCAAAAATGAGATTCACTGGTGGGTTTTATATGAAGTGATGGGAGCCTTTCACCTCTGGAGCAAATTCTTCAGAGTAGCAGTAGATTTTCTGTCCCAGTGCCTTCAAAGTCTGACAGGAGGCCCTTTGGGAAGGAGGGTTTCAGACAAAAGACACCAGGAGAATTCCCTCAGTTACACACAAGCTTACACCAAGTGACAGAACAGCTGCTTCTTGACTTAAAATCTCCCCCTGGCTGTACTTGAGCTGTACAGCTCTTTCAGGTGTGACAGGCAGACCTCCATGTGGGTGGGGACAATGGGACAGTGACTCAGGTGGCTTCATAATCTGTCACAGCAACAGTCAGCACATGCACTCTGACAACCCTACCATTTCTCATTTGCCTATCTGAACATGAAACCACCTGCTACAGCAAGTAAGGGGAGCATTTTTCTGCTCTTGACCTCCATAAAGAGCATCACCATCGGTTGCCTGTCTCAGAAGAGTGCTTGAGGGAGCAGTGAAGATGACTGTACCTACTCACATAGAGCAGTCTTCTAGATCACCAGCTAATTACAAAGTCTCGCACGCAATTGCTCATGGACTTTCTCCCCTGCTCTGGTCGCAAGCCAGAAGGAAGACTCGTGTGTTATCCTCCAAAGGACCTTCGCCAGGGTGACAGCAACTGTACTGTCACCCCTGGGCACAGAAGCAGCTGCCAATCCAGGTAGGACCTAGCTGCACTTCAGGCCGGTTGTCCCCTGGGAATCATAAACCACCCTCTCTGCTAGTCTTCCTCAGAAGTACCTCACCCTTGCCAGCAGCTCAGCAAAGCCCACGTTTTCCCAGCAAATCCATGAGGAAACTGGCACACATAAGCTCAAGAGTACAGGGTCCTGCCTCAGCCTGTTGTTCATTTGCTCATGCTGAAGGGCAGTGCCACGACTGAGAGCTCATACAGAACTCCCTTCTGATGCCAGGCACTCCAGACCTCTATCTAGGCCAATGCATGCCTTGGGAGAATACATGACAATAAATACTTCCAAGAAAATCCATCCACCACACATTTACTTCCATTTGCACTTGAATCCCCTTAACCCTGGACCAAAGCTCTGCTCCCTTCACCCAGAGGCTTCCTGCCTAATCTGACGCCAGCTCTAGGGCAGGATAGATGAAATTACCTCTGATAGGGAACTTGAAGCAAACATAAATCACAGTGGAGAGCTTTGAGAGGTCTGTAGGTCCTGAGAATGACCCATGCATGCAAGGCTCACAAGAGGATTTACGGATGGACAGAGAAGAGGGCAGATAGTAGCAGACCCGGATGATACCAGGGTACCCAGAAAGCCATACTGTTCTATAGTCCTGTGCTTTCCTGTGGAAATCAAGCATTATATTACCACCCAAATCCCAACAGACATGATCCTCTCTCTCAGCTGGCAGTTGGTGTTCTCAGCAGAAAGCTGAGGTAGACAGGTAGGTTGCTCTGGGCACCACATGTACATGGTCTAGGAGACTTCTGCCTCCAGATCCATGTGCAGACTGATGAGATCAAGCATGCAAAGGACAGGAATTAGTAACACCTTTTTTCACCTGAGGAAGGGAGGCTCAAACCCACTGGGTTTAGTGCTGCAGCAGCATGGTAATATCCAGAGAAAATACAAAGCTGGCAACAAGCTACAGTCCACAGCCAGTAAAGTAGAGAGTGGAACAGGCAGAAAGCTAGTTCAAGCAAATGCAGAGCCTTTAGAAAGGACAAGTCTTGAGAAGAACTTCACATTTGAAATTGACCACAGCACAATACTTTGCAAGTTTTCTGAACAATCCTTGGAGGGCTGACTTCATCTCATGGTTAAAAAGATAGGGGAATTCTGTAGGTAAAGGCATCTGTACTCAGTAACGTTAGGCATGCCTCATCAACTTGATTTGCCAGTCAGACGATGACTTCCCTATGGTACTCATGTTATCAGAAAGAGAAGAAATGCTTATAGATGTAAACAGCATGAGTGCCTAAACCAGCAGGTGACACAAGACAAAAAATACAATCTTCCTTTCTAATATATTCATGTTTAAGGAGATAAGATTAAAAGTAGGAATTTCTTAAATGGATAAAAACATGTACTGAAAATAAACATTATTTAATAACAACTCATTAAAAGCTTCTCCCACCACTACTCTCACCAGTTTCATTTAGAGTTGAATATGCAAGTGTGGCAGGTATGTTGTCTTGCCAAAGTCCAGCCCTAGGCAGTTTTCTAGATGAAGCCAAAGACATCATCACATACCTGCCTGAAATCTCACTAAAGTTACACTTCGTTAATGTTCCAGGTACTTGGATCTCAGTTTCCAGGACTGGACCCAAGAAAAGGCATGTTCTCACTGTTGTGTATGAACCAGTGTGAAAATTACAGATCCTGTGCAGAGAGCTGAAGAGAACCTACTGTTCTACTCACATCAGCTTAGGGCCCCACTATGTTCCCTACCTCCCTGGAAAGCTGTCACTTATGGCCCTGAATCACTGATTCTGTCTATTTTTATTTCATTTGGGCAGATCTCAGTCACAGGTTAGTTTGAGAAGATTTCTTCCAAGAGAGGATTGGAATCAGACAGGGTTTGCTGCACCAAGATGCCAATATCCTTGGTTTTCCCATTTGATACCCTCTGCACTTCAGCAGCTATTCCCCCATTAACTGCTGAGCAAGTTTGTCTACCAGATCCGGGACCTCAGGGCAGTCGGTAGCCACCAAAGCTATATTCCTTCTAGTATTCAAGCTGCTTTCCTGTGTCCCCTGGGAAAGATACAGCCAGGTGATACTGGCAAGGAGCTTTCCTCCCTCCACTCACAAGTAACCTTCTTCCTTGTCAGAAAAAGGGTAGTCAGCAGACAGCAAGAGAAGAAAAACACCTTTCTGGTACTTCTGTCACTCAGAAAAAAAACCACTTTCACATGCTGGCATGCCCCCTGTAAGCTGCAAAGATTAAAGCAAGAGGTTTGGAGACAGACAACTAGCTGAGGCAGAGTCCCATGGTGTCAGATGTGAAAGATCCAAGTGCAGTTCCAGCAGATGACAGAGCTCCTTGGCAAGGTACAAAATAGTTGCCCTGAGGAAGGATTTGGACTGCTGTGTGCTCTGCAGTATCTGGAAAGGTGCTATCCTGGGCAGCTTAAGCAGATGGAGACTGAAGGCACAGGAGATGAACAAGACCCAGGCTCTCGCTTTCTGGGAGGCCAAGCCAGCCATTGACCTGCAGTGCCTCCACAGCCCTCAACCTGAGCCAGGCCTGATCCACCTAGCCCATCAGTTCTGCCTCATTGACCACACGCAACCTCTTCCAAATGCTGCTGCAAACAGCAGGCTCTTGGAGAAGGCTGGAAGGTGGCACTGGTAAGGTTCATGGGCCACCTCCTGGCTCTCTCCTCTCCAAGCAGAGTCATGTTGCCATGTGGAAGAAACCCTTGGCAGCTGTCTTGTGCTGGAAGACAGAGCTTGTTGAGCTTGGCTGAGTAATCCCAGACACTCCAGTCATTGCAGCCGCATGCATCCTCGTTGTTCTCCCAACCCAAGGATCACTGCCTCGCTGAATCACCCCATTAAATTGCTAATATCTTATTGTTCTTTAAGATTTCGAAACTTGCTGCGAAACGTTTACAGATAATTTTTTTTGCCTGCAGTCACTGTGCCTAATGCCCAGTCATTGAGTGCCATATGTGTTTATATGCACTGCAATTTTCCACTTGATTACATTTTACCACAAACACTTTCATCCACTCTGCAAAGACAGCAGCAACACATCCATAATGTTCAGAGCAGCCCAGACAGACAGAGCCCAGACACAAATGTCTCCACTGGATGGGCACTTCAAAATGTGAGATTCCTAAAATCAACTGACCCAGCCTCCAATTCTGAAGTCTCCAAGAGCACAAACACCTCAGTCACCTAAAGGACTGTGCAAAGTTAACTTCATGCTCCAGCTTTCCCATTAAGCACTAGGTGCTGTTCATATGTCTGGAACAGCTACAAAACATGGAGATGCTTGCCAATAACCAAGGATATACCAGATTTTCCAGGAGACAGGGCATGACCCAGGCTACCACAAGGATGCCTAGCACCTGAACCTGAAAAAAATCCATGGGGACAGCAACAGCAGAGCATGCAGCACAGATCAATTCTGAAATTACATCCTGAACCCCCAAAGTGGAGGCGAGTTCTTGTTCAGCCTTCAACTAACTGGACATAGTCCAGGTTGCCCATTGTGGAGGACTGCAGCTCCTGATTGCAACACCTTCCCATTTGCAACTTGGCAAGTCAACTTGTCACCTCGTCACCTCATCACAGCTCATGGCCAGAAGGTCAGCCTCTGCCTGGGGACAGAGGTCCCCTTAACTCCAGCCGGCTCAGGGCCACAACAGTGCTGGTGCAATGGGGCCAGAGCCTTCCAGGAGAGGACAAGCAGAAAAATCTACACAGCAACACTGGCATCCCCGTGAGCTCATCTTTTTCACCAGTTCAGCACAGCACTGAGCAGAGAACACCAGCTCAGCTGCAGCAGTGAGCCAAGCCTCAACGCTATGCTCATGTGGCAATGCTGCTTTGCTTCAGCTGTCCTTGCCCTGTGATGTCCCACCCTCTCCGCTGCCTGGTATAGGCACTCTCTGTGGGGAAGTGACAAGCATCTGCCATGCAATGACCAGGAGCTCTCAATCCATTGCCATCTACCTGAGCCTGCATTACTGATGGCTCTGCAGACAGACATGGCGCTACTTTGGTGAGGAAGCTCTTTATAACCCTGGTGACCAAAGAAAGTAGCCTACAACATCCTGCCACAAAGGATTCTATGTAGAGAAATGGAATAATTTGATATTTCCCTGACATCCTGGGTTATCTGGGCTCTATGATCACTTTATGAAATACAGCACCTCAGCTGATGAGTTCTCTTGGGTAAACCCACAGGAATATAGATTAACCTAGGCTGGAAGAGGCCTCAGGAGATCATCTAGTTGAAACTCTTGCTTAAATAAAATTAGAACATGTTGCTCAGGTTCTCGGCCAGTCAAGTTAATATTTCGAAGTATGAAGACACCACAACCTCTCTGGGAAAGCAAAATTGAATTTAACAGATGAAACCAAGAGTGAGAACCCATTGCTGCTCACCATCAGGCTCCTCTTTCCATGGTTTGGCCTCATAAAGAGAAAAGGAAAACTGACAGCATTGAGTTTGGCTTGCTGCTTATGGCTTGGGAGGGCAAAGAAGCAAATTTTGCCAATGCAGTGCTACATGATTCAAAACCTTGAGTGCTTACAACAGGCAGGAACCAGTAAAGACCTAAATTTCACTGTCTGTTGATGACTTAAACCAGGCTTTTAGGATAGCCAGCATTAAATACATTGGTTGGACTTCATACATTCTCTCTGAAAACTCCCAGCCCTGATATAAGCTGTTTAAGACCTCTGCCATGCTGCCAAGGACCACCACTGTTCTGCCAAGCATTTACAGCCTCTCGTTCAACAACGCTGATTAGCACCACCAGCACAAAATCAATATTTCCTGAGAGAAATGCTGGTTGAGAGAAAACCAGTAGTGACCTTGGCAGAGGTCACTCCCAAGACATGGGGCAGTATGTCTGTCAGAGGGAGCACACACTGCCTGCAGGAAAGCGCCTGTTAACTCCTCTTTTGTTTGAGACTTCCTAACTTCCAGATAACTGATGCAGTCAGCCAAGGGGCAAAGGTGTTTATTCCAGATGACTTCATTACCCTCTCTTGGGACTTAGGCTGGATCACCTTTTAGGTCCATACCTGAAAGACAACGTTTTTGGGGAGAAAACAAACAGCAGAGAGTTGTAGGAGTGAGACTGTGGTTTTTCCTTAGCACCTTCACTGAACCCACTCAGCCTGCTGCTGAAACTCTCTGCCTTTCATGTAGGGCAAGAACTGAAGCTCACATCGCCAATAGTGAGCAGTGATGTTTCGTAGGAGGCTTCCTAGAGTCAGGTGGGAACTATCACCTGACTGCTCCTTCCAGAGGTGAAGCTGCACTGAGCCTTGGTGTTTGGCTTTGTGTTGCTACCTCGTCCCATCTCAAGAGGTGCCAACTTCAAAGCACAGCTCATTCCATCTGTCATCTTCTTTGCTCTACCTAAAAAGTCGGAGCAGTCTCACTCTAGGGCCTTTCCTTCAGGATGAGCCTTTTCACTCTCTTCTGGGCTCAACTCAGAGCTTATTAGCTTGTTTAATACATGAGACTAGAGAGGATACCTAAGGTCACTATTTCCAATCTCCTGCCTTACCTGACCACCTTATCCAAGATTTTTACATCACATTTCATCTTACTTCTAGTGCATCTCCTACAGCTTCTTTCTCTCTTTCACTATCTCCTCCACTTCTGTAAATGTTAGTTACAATCCATTGCTCTGCACAAAGGGTCTCTAGTCATTCCCAGAGGGCCTAAGCAGAATGGTTATTCCTGGACCCTTCCTTCCCACTGCGGGTGCTGTAACGCTTGATTACAGAAGATGATAAAATGTTTTTGGGAACATCATGCACCCTGATCTATCCCATTTTCATTCTGGTTAGGTGGCGTGGCATTTGCAGTAGCATGTACTGCGCTCTGCGAGCTTCCCAGGCTGCAGGTGAATGGAAGGCATCCTCGTGACACCATCACAATTCCAGGAGAACCATGACAGAGACTCAGAAGCAACTTCCTTCCTGCATAAGACAAAAGGGATTTTCCCAAGAAGACTTCCACATCCATCTGCAAAATCATCCACATTCTTTTTCCCTTGATGATCCCAGCCTGTTCTCCTTTCTTCTCTAACAGCTTTTCCCTCCAGCCACTCCGTTGGAGCCTGATATTTTCCTGAGCAGCCTGATTTCTTCTCAACTGCCTTTGCACTGAAACCAAGATTTGAAGGGGAGCCTGGGGAGAGGGAGGGAGCAAAGTATGACACACTCAAGCTATAGTGAAATGACAATATTCATCACAGCTAATGGGGACCCACATGGCACCCCAACTGGATCCTGCCCTGCTGCCCATTGCCCAGCTGACTCTGCCGGAGTTTCCCTCCCACTCATCCCCCACATTTCTGGTGGTGTCACTCCAAGCAAAGTGGCTGATTTGATTGGCGAGAGAATACAAGGGTGTCAGAGAAGGTGCTCACAGACATTTCTTGGCTGCCTCAAGGAAATAAAGGCCATCGTCGAGCCTGTCAAAATGATTAATCGCTTACAGGGAATGAGGGGGAGGAGGGAGAGGGAGGGAAAAGGAAGGGGAGGAAGGAGAAGAGAAAGACAGATGGGATGGGGAGAGCTATAAACAAACAGCAAAAGCAGGAGACACAGGACTGCCTCTGTGATAGGGAGGATTGGAAGCAAGAGGCCCCAGGCTGTGCTTGGAGCGACCTGTTGGCAGATGAATGGGTCCTTCAGAGCCCCAAATGCCACTTGGAGATTCACACCCCAGGTCTGCACCACTCCCAAACACAGGCTCAAAGAGCAGTAAGGTTTGCCCCACCAGAACAGTATTGGACCTGACAGCCCAAGTGACACGGCCCTGTGACTACTCAGCTTTACAAATCTCTGCAGTTCCCATGAGCTGACAGTCCAGAAGCTTATTACCTCAAATGTCAAGCAAAGCCTTGCCTCCATTTCCACAGCCTGTAGTGGCTGGCATTTGACTCAACTACCCACCAGGACCAGGAATTCTTTGCTGCCAAGAGGATTTTACCCCAATGAAACAGATAGTTAGGAGCAGCTTCATAATGTCAGAGGTCCTGGCAGGGGAACTTGGAGTAGAATCAGCCCATTGCTGTGGTACTAATCTCTTTCACGGAAACTACCCCCTTGGATGCCACTATAACCCCTCTCTGTGGGCACAGGAACTGTCCTTTTATAGAAGGAAATGATTTGACCTCACACCTTTAGCTGCTTTCAGCTCAGCTCGAGCCCTCACACAGCTCACTGCATGAGGCCAGCGGTGCTTAAGGAGCTCAGCACAGAGCATGCAGCAGATCTTGTAACACAGATTACCTACACACAGGACAGCATACGCTCTCCTCCCTTCCTGGCTTCCCAAGAGGTTTCAAGTCACATCCAAAGGTCCTCCCTGTCAAGGCATTCAATAGCAAATCCTGACTATTCAGGAAATCTCCCCCCAACTGAAACTCTGAGATGAAAGTCACATTTTTACTCCTGCCATCTAGCAGTGACATTTTCTACAGCAAGGGCAATGCTCTGTTCTGTCAAAGTCTGGGATGGCTCAAGGTTTACTGCAAGGTTGTGAAGTGAATTCTGACAGCAACCTCACTACTTCACAACCTACCTTACCATTCACAAAAAGCATGAGGTGCACATCTGCAAATGTAAACACACGTGTAACATGTTGCTGTGATTGAGAAGCAGCCCTTCTCTCACCTGCTTAAGAGGGAATAGAAGTAGCTACCTGACACATCTGCCCAACCCAAGTAATGTGACTAGTGATTCTCCTAACTTCTGTCGTGGTAAGATCTGGATGAAAAGCCCTGTTAGATCCTGTCCTGGGATCCACTGTTTTCTCTTTCATTTTGAGTTCCTGTGGTGAACACTAGCCATGGGAAGAGGCTGAAAATCCAAGCTGCTATCATTTGTCTGAGCTCAGAGCCAGCTGGGAAATGAGGCAACATGGCTTCAGCTCTCCCCTTTGTAAGTATCTGTTTTGATTTCCAGTCACAGAAAGAATAATCACCCTGATGGAGACCTTTACCTCAAGTGAATGACCCCGCCTTGCAAAGATGGGAGTTGCCACTGAAATCAATGAACTCAGTAAGCTTAAGTCTTCAGACAAACGAACTAACAGTATGTGCCCCACAAAGTCATGATCCCTCCCAAGTTATAGCTGCTGATTAAATCAGAGGCAATACCTCTTCATGTAAACTATACCAAATGTTTAACCTGACAAGACTTTGAATGACAGATATAGGAAAAACAGGCAACATAGATTTCATGTGTACCAATAATTTTATCAAAACCCACAAAAACCAAACAAATTCATATACTGGATTGTGCATGAGTGAATGATGAGCTAAGCCAGCAAATGACAGACACAGAGAAGTCATCATTGCTTTCTTTTAATCTGTCATGCAGTCCATCAGGTTCCTTCTCGTTCTTGTAGGAAATGACATTATCAGAAAAAAAAGCCCAGAACTGCTTTCTGCATGCCAGTCAAGGCACCTGCCTGCTCTCTTCCACACCAGAAACCACAATGCTGCATGCAAGGTGTGGAGAAAGGAGAATGAAAATTTAAGAAGTTCTTTCTGTGGTTTTTGCTGGCAGTTTGTGGCCAGACACTGAGACGGGAGTGCAAGGTGTCAATGGGGCAAGGACAGAACTCCCAGATATGCCCTCTCCCTTATTAAGCAGATAGCAAGAATCACTGACCAGGGTTGGAAGGATTTTGCCTAGCTGCCTTTTTCCACCCCAGCCAAGACCCTTGCTGCTGCTCTGTAACTAGCTGGAGGGAGCTCTGCGGAGCAACAGGAGCATTCAGTTATGCATCTTGTGGACTTCACTGTGGCTCTAGTGGCTGCCTCCATTGTTTGTGGGATATTCTCCCCCCTTTTCCTCCTTCTAACAAAGATTCTGATTAATGATCACTCATTCCTAATTGTCAAATTTCTTTTCCTTCATCCTGTGTCTAATCACCAGTGACAGAAGCCATTACGCAAATGAGAGCAGACGACTTCCCACAACTGTTCTCGTTGGTAAAAGCCTTGTAATTTAAAGCTCTGATTTGTAGAGGAAAGCTGGTTTCCCCAAGGCGTCCGGGCATCTGTTCCACTTACACTTCAAGAGCCTCGACTTCCGCTCCCTCCCCCCACAATTAGTCCTCTGCTTGCAACAAATATTTGACTTTGTGAGGCAGTAATTAGAACTTACTTTGCATGTGTTTGTCAGAGCAACAGCATCTTTTTTTTTCCTTCTAGGCAGCACCAATGCACAGAAGTGCCCAGGGAATATGGTGGCTTCAAGACTTCCCAGGACATTAATGGGAGAAGTGTTTTCTGCTCCAAAACAGGAACAGAAGATGAAGACCATAAAATAGGGTGCATGGAAGTTCCTCACACACGTGGCAGAAGGGAGGCTTAGAGAAAAGTAAAATGCAAAGGCAGTACCCTCTCTGCTGCAGTAGTTGCTCTGCTTCCTGTGCTGAGGCCACAAATCAGTAGACACCTGCCAGGAGATTGCCAGGACCCTGAGTGCGCTACTCCCATGCTAGGACTTTAAAACAGGGGCTGTGTTCAAGGTCTGCTTACTCACTGATAAGAACTGCTGCAAACAAAAGCAGAAGCAGTCTGCGCCCAGGCCTGTCCCTCTTTCTTTCAAGTGCTGCTTTGATGCTGAGGGTGTCCCCCTTCACTCCCAGCTGTTAGACTGCCCCTGCATTGCAGCTGTGTCTCATACCTCCTCAACCTTGGACTGATCCTGACCTGTTGGCTTCACCTTGGACCTGATTTATCACTCTAAATTTCCCTGAGCTGAATATGACCCTGATCACCAAGCAGGTCAATCAGTGCATCAGTCTAAAAACCCGTAAGCTTCCCTTTCCACAGTAAAGATCCTGTAGTCATGATTGACAAGGATTAAGAGACTACTTCTTAGAAAAACACCATTTTTCAAGGAACAGGGAAGTGGAGGAAACAGGGAGGCAGGGGGGAAAAAAGAGAAAGTATTAAGCGGACCGAAAGTACTAAAAGAAAACAAGACTAAAAATACAGGTGAAAAACCTTGAAGTCTGATCTAGTTTTTAAATCACACAGTTCTCATCCCTCAGTTTCTTGTCTGCACAACCTGAGACATTTGTGAGCTTTGTGGTGCCAGCTGTACATGTTACCAAGAGGAAAGTTCATAACAGGACTATCAGTCATAGCAGACCACCAAGTTCAGTGGAACAGAAGCAAGTGTGTTCAGAGATGATGAACCCAGCAGGCGCAGCAGGGAAGGGTGGACACTCATCACAGAAGACTTTATGCACTTCTTTCCTACTCCATTCACATTTACCCTGCTCTCCATGGGCGTGAGGAGAGAATGACAACTGGAGTAGCCCGGGCTCATACATCTGTTTCTCCCTTCCCCCATTACCCTCAGCATCCCTCACGTCTATTCAACTCTTTCCCATTTTATTACAGGTTAGACTTTCAATCAGATTTAGCCAACAATACATCAATGGTAAGATGCCAAGATTGCTGTAGAGTTAATACTACAATAAAATAACCTATGTCTTTATTAGGTAGACTTCAATACCCAAGGCTGCTAACATAGAGAGGAAGCTTCCCCCCAAAATCTCCTTGACAAGGGTTCATTAGACTTGTAGTTTGCTCCATCACCTCGTCACTGGCCAGAGCATTGTGACACCATTCAGGTCAGCAGGAAGGGGAATTTTTCCCTCCCCACCACCACTTTATGATAGGGTTCAAGGACACCATCTCATTCCCAATTTTTCTTTCAGGCTTACACAAGTAGTATGGAGAAAGTTGTGAAGACACACAATAATGCAGCTGGTATTGCTGTTTTTAAGGCAGTTTTAGAGACCAGCAGCTTTCACCAGTGAGGAAAAGTAGAGTTGTTAGAAAGACATGAAAGGTAGCTTTACACATACGTGTCCTTATACAGCTTTCCTGTACAGCCACTCACAAAATAAAAGCCACACAGTTCTGTTGTTCAACATTGGTTGTATTTAAGAACTACACTTCAGAAGGTACCGTGTGTTTGTCACACCCCACCCCCTGCACACACACCCCTAGCAGAGAACACACAGCTTCCCAATACCATGGCAAGGGGCATTGAAAGCACAGGGTGAAAAGGGAAGGGGGGGAGTCAGTCCATCAGTGCATTGTAAATGAGCTTTCACAAAGTCAAGTGCAGCAAAACCTGTTCAGACACTTTAAAAGTGAGACCTTTGGCAAATAAAAGAAAAAAATAAAGGATCCTAGAAGTTCTGCAAGTACCATTCTCTCTCCACATGGGATATGAACTCCCACCCTGAGCTTCAAGAGTTGATGGTGTCTAACAAGCAGTACTGAGGACTACCATGTGCTGAGTAAATAGCACAGAGATGGGATTTAACTTGAGCATCTTTCAACCAAGGGCATGTGACCATGATTCCTGGGAAGGCCTTGCTTTTGGCCAGTCAGGAGCTTAGCCGCCTTCTGCACTTGCCCAAAGGTTGAGCATTGGCAACTATCCAGTTGAGTGACCTTCCTCTGGATCTAACCACAGGTCTGGAGAGTCTGCAACATGTAGTCTGACTAAGACTACTCAGTGACACAGATACATTTCTTGAACAAGGACCCTGTAGCTGCCAATTACACTTCATTTGTTCTGACCAATAAAGCAGCCAGAAAACTTGCTTCAGGACCTCCTGTAGCCTTTCACCTTTATGAAAGACAAGCCCACTGCAAGTGGTGCATGAACTGTCCCAGCAAAAGATGGGACCTGAGGCCAAAGATGGAGCACTTCTTGAGCAGCATATTCTCAACACTTTTAACAGAATCCCACTTCAGAACAAGCCCAGAAGAACAACAGGGAAAACACTGGGAAGTCTCAGCAAAACAAATTCTCTACTATTTTCAGAGATGAGATATATGGGCTATGAAACAGCTTTTCCCCTCTCTAGCTCTCGGGACCCATTACAACTGCATCAAATATACAAGACCTTTGCACCATTTCCCAAACCAGGGACAGCAGTGCAACACACCTTAGGGAATAAAAAGCCAGCCTCCATATAAGCCTACGGCTTCTGCATGGAATGGGAGGAGGAAAGCAAAATTATTTTTCTAGGTGATTACTGAGGACTCTTACCTGTTTGACGTGTCCTGGCTTTGTCCATTCCCAGCCTGCCATGTCCAGTCCCGGAACACAAAAACGATCAAGATAAACTTAATCACATATAAACAGAAAGCCCTGAACTCTTTCACATGACTGTACAAGGAAGGGAACCACACACTGGCATGGATTTAACTGATGGACAGGAGCCACACAACACCATATGAACATGCACATCTGTGCACAGCCACACACACTTGAGTTCTTGCAGTTTCAGTAAAAAGGGCACTTTCCTGTGTTCATCCAAGGAGCCAGCACCCCTGGTGGGGGGGAGCGAGGCTCTGTACCTATCTGACACCGTGCTTTGACAGTCAAGCTCGGCACTCCTGGGGAATTTAATTTAAAAATGTGGCTTAATCACTCAAGACTTGGAGAGCGCCCTGGCATTTATGCATCTCCCTTCATAATGCTACATCCCCTTTTAACCACACTGCAGCTTCAGAAGAGTGGGAGAGAAGCCTTCACTCTCCAGAGAAAGCTGTCAGAAAGGAGTTTATCTATACTCATACAAGACAGATGTTATTTGGAGAGCATGGGATTTGGTGCTCACACACTAGTTAAATTCATTCTGTTCTCTACCCTGTACTATATCCAAAGCATAGATGTCTTAGGTTGAAGAAACGGAATCATTTGTCCAGTTACTCAACATACACAGGCCATCTCACAGGTTAGTTTCCATTATACAAAAAAGTGCCAGAGTTGAGCATGGACAGGTCCTCTAACAACAGAGAACTGTGAAACCTATCGCTTCCGACCTTATATTCACTGCAGGCAGCAACACATAAACCCAGCCAGGAGGTCCAAATCCCGTGAGGCTGAGGAAAGAATATCTCTCCTGGTTATCCTCCAAGCTTTTCTTCAAATGCCTGAAAATCCTGAAGTAACATATCCAAGTGCCAGAAGCCATGCTCCTGTTGTGGCAAACAGGGCAGAGGGAGGGAAAAAAAACCAAGTTAGTGAGCATGAATCCAGCTTCCAATAAGTGCAGACTCTTCCTTGGGAGGTTCAGTTAGATGAGAGTGGAGGATGAATGGGGTACTAATGGTTTTGCAGTTCCAGTAGCCCCCTTTATAGTAGTGGGGCCAGGATAGGCCAGGAAACCCATCAGTCTGTTAAGTGCTGCGTGCAATACTAGCGCTCAGAATCTTCCATTGCTTGTGAACAAAGCAGCTCCAACATCAGTCACCCGGGCAGCCAGGCATTAGTCATACCGCCCCTTAATCATCATATTCAACAGGGGACCCACCTGTTCAAAGCAAAAACAGGTCATTAGCCAGGACACTTACACAGCGATGGCAGCTGCAGAGCCTGCTCCCTTGGCATCACAGAGCCCAAGGTACATCATTTTTGAAGTGTTTTCTAGATAAAACACTGGGGCAACCAAGAGCACCTTCTTAAACACCATACCAAAATTGCAGGGTTCTCTGTCAACATCCAACTTCAGCTGTCACCAAAACATTCCACCTAGGGTGGAAAAATGTTTGAAACATTTTCACTTCCTGCCCTAGATTCATGATTTTTCAGTACATGCTACTAAAAGGAGCCAATAGCCATTAGTGGTTGCTTTTGCAGAGAAGGAACATCCTTAGTCATTGAATCCTCTCTGGTCCTTGGGGTCACTGGGAAGAGGAGCTAGGACTGATGATTTTGCTAAGGTGGTCAAGACCACCCCTCTGTGATCAGGCAGTGCTGAGACACAAGAAAGTTCAGCATGCTATGGCAGTAAAATAATCTCAGAGGAGAGGCTAAAGAGGAGCTCCTGCACAGTGGTAAGGGTTACAGATCATGAAAACATTTCTATCCACATCCTGTATTTCCACTTTCAGATCAGCAGATCTTCAAAGGCATATTCTTAACACTTCAGTCTGGTTTTTTTTATATACCAGTTGGTTAAAATTGCAAAGAATTCAAAGATGAGCATGATACGTGTTAAAGACGAAGCACACAACTTAATAGAGAAGATTTCTATTACTTAAGAGATTTGGATTCAACAGGTAAACAGTGTGTTTGTTTTTTTAAGCAAATAAAATGTACTGTTGCTGCACAGAAGGCTAAGGAGAGTTTGGGAGCAACATTTTCCTGGCAGTACCCGTCAAAACACACCTTTCCCCACATACAAGAATAACTACTTCATTGTTTGTAGTGCTCCTTTCCAGAATTCTAATATTAAGAGCTTGCCTTTTTGTAAGGAAAGGACCTTCTGAAGACTGCAGGAGGAACCATTCACAGCAAAAGAGCAATCCTGCTTTCTCCTACCTTCACTCCAATACCTGCAGAGCCAAGTAGCTTGTCATCTCAAGTTTTGCATTAAGTAAAGTCTTAATTTCAACTGCAGTGACCACACGGTTCTTTTTCATACCTCTTGTGGATTTCCTAAGGCTTCTCCCAGCATCTTCTCAATGTTTCTCATTATCGCCACTTTCTGATGAGCCTTTAATGGATACTCAATTCTCTTTGGGGTTGGGGCACCCTGAAATATCAAAAAGAGCTCATTTGCACACTTCCTGAATTGGCAGATTATTCCATGTTTTCCTAGCCTCCCAGTTGTTCACACACAACTCAAAACAGAAAAAGCAGCTTTCAGCTTTAAAGCAAAGGATTTGGTACCATGAAGTTCTCATATTGACAATGCATGCCAATACAACTCTACCTGAAAAAATCCTCTGGGATGGAGCTATCCAAGCTGCACAGGAAGTTGCTTATACTCACCTTGTACCAGAAGTTCACAGTGATGGTAATCCCCCCATGCAGGAGAGACTCAATGTGGTGCCACCTGCACAGAGATCACACAAAAAAAGAAAATAAAGTATTGCTGTAGCTTACAGTGAAATACCTTGAATGGATGAGTTCAGACAGCACTAGACAAGCCTTGCCCTATACCTCCATCACGAAGCACTCAGAACTTCTGGAAAGCTCTCCTTATTTAAATACAGATCCTTTTCTCATACATAATGGTGGAGTACATGTACAATACCATGATGTCAGGGAGAATTACCATTCCCATCCAACAGACAGAAATTAAAAGCAGATTGGCCCGAGATATCAGAGAAAATACTACAGTTGCTGGAGAAGTCAAAACGAAATACTCAACAGCCAATCCAACACTTTAAGTAGAAAACGTTTTAAACCTCTGTGTTTTGGTCACTGTGCAGTCCTGCCATCCTTCTTACCAGTACATAGGTATGTACAGCACATCCCCTGGGCCCACGACTGTCTCATAGCCAACCACATTTCGGAAGTTCGGAAACTTCTCATAGTCAGGATTGTCAAAGTCCACCTAACAGAAGAAAACATTAAAACCTCAGAAGAACTTCCTGCAATGACAGTCCTCATTATTGGCTTTCAGTGTCAAATCATCCTGATCTTCCCTACATGGCTTTTACAATCCTGTTTGTATCTTAACTTCATTGCGACATAGGAGTCCTGCAATTTGTCTGTCAGCAAATCTGTGTTTGACCAAATGATCAATGAAACAGAAACTGCATCCCCGTTGTGCTATCAGGAAGAAGATATTTATGGCCCTAGCACCTGCAAGTCAGCACCAGACACAAAGAGAAACAACACGGCTCCTTCCATCTATTCTCAGTGTATTTACCAGTTAACAGACTGAACACAGGTTTTGCAAAAGTTCAGCACGTGGTATGTAGCTTTAACTCCAGTGCAGCTTCCTCCCTCTTAGCATCTTTACAACTGCCCTTTTGTGGCATGGAACAGAGAACAGATCTGCTACTCTCACCTGGCTCTGTCTGTCGCACGGATGGTGCACAGGATAAGGGTAGAGGCATTCAAACTGATCAGGAGGGAACAGGATACACCTCTTGTAACCCTTAATCTGAGCAAAGAAGTTCTGCTGCTCATCATAATGAGCTGGTGTCACATTCCCTACACAGAGAGAAAAGGTGATAATCAACACACTCTCATGTACAGGTATGAAAGAGAGAAGTAAGATATATTCCTTGCTAAAGACAAAAAATACACTCCCACATATTCAGAAAACTAAACAAGGAAAATTACTACAGGAACATTACAAACTGATCGCTGTATTAGTCAACCTTTATTGAGCAGTTGCTACTCCACTAATTTCCATTCTAAATCCATGTTCAGCAACTTATACTCTACAGGATTAGGATTTCCAGCTTGTTTCAAAGAACAGCAGATGGTGAATGTTGACAGGAAGCTTTTTCATAAAACACTTTGGCTAAATAACAAGTTGTGGAATGGACTTTCAAAAATTATTAGTCTAGAGAAAAGGAATTATACAGTCTGATTTAAAAAAAAGCCCCAGAAGTTTTGCAAGAAAACAAGTAAACAAATCTCTGTCACTGGGGCACTCCCTCAGTTAGATTAATTGTCCTTGATTATCGCCACTAAATCTTAAATTTAATCAAATCTTTAAATACAGTGGGGCATTTTGTACCCCCCGCCCCAACTGTTTTTCAAGCTGTTTGCCACTCTCTTGGCTTGCAAGAATTAAGATAACAGTTAGCCCCATAACTTCATTAAATAGATCACACAATCATATGCTCCTGAAAAACATTCCTTTTTCTAGACATAGTGGTTCAAGACAATTCCTTGGCTCTTGTGAATAACCTGATTTAGCATTTTACACTGTAAGGAAGTGCTGGTCCAGTGCTTTTACATGAAGCTCTCTTTTCTCAGCTAGTAAAGCTATTGGCAAAGACAAACTATTGTTAGTTGAGTACGATCTGTTGCAAAGGGGAAAAAACATCCAAGTTGTGTGATGGAACAATTATAACTGGATGTAATGGCCACATTAATTATATGCCATCCCACGTCACATAACTGTGCACATTCCTTGCCCAGTTATTATTTTCTGGAAGAATGTTCCCCTTTGCAACAGCATAGTTGTACCTCTGCCTTCTAAGGCACCTGCCTATGAGTCAGGCTCCATATAGATCTGGAATTCTATTCTATCCAGATATTTCTAGAATTTACCCATCCTCAAGTTCCCCAGTGCCCTCTAAAAACCTTTCAAGAAAAAATTCAGTTCCTAATCAAAAGAGAATTCCTCCTCACAGTGTACCAGCTCAAATAAGAAAAAAGGCTTCACAAAATAATAAAACTGCCTCCTGGGCAAACACGGGACACACCAAGTAAAGTCCAAAAGACTAACTCTGCTCAACTTGCAAACCGTTTTGCATTTTGAATCTGCAGGCTCTGAGCTTTTCATATCTACAACATCTGATGCACACAAACAGTAAACAGGTCCCCAAATATGATTAGTGGTTACTGGAAACACAATCCTACCAGCATCACCCAGAGCCTCTCCATAAGCAGATTACGTCCAGGCATTCATAGTACATCCCATGGCAGATATAGGCTATTCCTTTAGTTGTTTCCTCTTTATAACCCAAATTAAGTTGTGATATTAGTCCCTTCACAACCCAAAGTTTTAAAAGGCCCTCTCTGAAGGGACATTCAGAATCAAAAGAAAAATCCATTTGAAAGACATTCTGGAACTGAAATACAGAACTGCTGACCAAATCTTCTCCCTTTCTACCCAAGTCTGAGGAAGCTGTTTACCTTCCATGCCAATAAGAAGTAAATTAGAAGTCAGTTGGCCCCAGCCACGTTTCCCTTGCTGCTTGTTAATCCAGTTCCAGTTGAAGCCAAGGAAATCCACCACAATCTTCCTTCCAACTGTGTCATTCAGCGTTTGCTGCAGATATAGCCTGTATTTTACAGAGACAAGCAGAAATCAAGTATTAAGCTTTGTCATCAACATAGACGCACCTCTGTCTCTTCAGAAAGTTTTCAAAACAAAGAGAGATTCTGTTCTATTACTACACACCATTAACACCCGGGGAAGGAAACTGTTCCAAAAAATACCCAAACTTTGCTGAAAGATTTCATGGTACAGAAGAGAACAGAACTCAGTTCTGCTTGAACAATCAAGGGGAAAAGATAATTTTAAGCAAGAACAACCTTCCTGCAGTGCAAGAGAAAACTCTAAACAGACTGGCCATTATCAAATATCAGATATGCTCGTGACTAATCCCTAAGTAAATGCCACCCCTCTAACTCATCTGCAGTATCAGTTCCCTCTTCTAGCAGAAGTACATAAGGACAAAAAAGGGCTCATGAAAGCCTGCATGTTTCAGTATCAAGTTACTTTAAAGCCATGCTTACATTTAGACACAGAGGATCAGAGGAATCAACACATGTACCAACAATCACATTATTACAGACTGCTGTCCACAATGCTGGAAGAAAAATGCATTTTTAAGCAAAAGAACTGTCTTCTCTCTTAAAAAAGGCACACCCAAAATCAAGAAGAAGAGAAAGGCATGGCTTATAAGTGGATATGGTCACAGCACTGCTTCCAATTAATACACAATTAAGCATCCCTAAGTCCTTTTAGAGGAGTGGTGACTTTTGATAAAATGAACTACAGGTTTAAGTGCAGTTGCTGATAGTTATATTCCATATCCACGTGAAGCTCCTCTCAGTAACTTACAGCTCTGTCAGTGGCATGGGGCATCACCACCAACAAATACACAGCAGGACACAACTTTGCCTTGTATTACCCAAAAAGACTTAGCACCAGCTGCCTTGGGACTCTGTGAAAAAGCCTGAGTGCCACAGCCTGTATCTTTTCATCAGATAACTAAGCTTCTCTACTAATACCAGAGTCTGCCAAAAGAAACTGCAGCTTATTCGTTATCCAAACCCAGCCTTGGACAGAGAAGAAAAAATAAGTAAATTCCCTCAGCCAGTGTGAATAGCTTGCTTAACTAACGGTATAAGTTTTTAAATCAGATAACAAGGCTCCTGTCACCTAATACCCCTGCAAGGAAAGCAGGGCTATTAAAAACAAACAAAAACTTTAAAAAGTTTGAGAAGCTTTAATCATCAGCACTCACTGAAGAGAAACTTACCCCCTAGACCTGAAGAAATTAAGAAACCTCTACACTCCATGTATCACTTACCTCTCAGCACTCCCTTTTTGTTGTATTTCTTTGAGTCTGTCCACAAACTCAGCAAACTTCATCTCTTCCCTGCTGGACTTGGGTTTGAAGTTCTTAAAATTGGTCATCTTCTTCTCATCATAGTACAAAAACTTGTGTGTGCTGGCACTATACACTGAGAAGTCCCCATTACCAATGTTTTCCTGGAGGTAGTCCAGGTCCCATTTCAGAGCAGGATAAACCAGATTCGTATCTGTCAGCACCACTGGCTCCTGGAGAGAAATAGGAAGTTTATTGATTCAAGGACCTCTTGAACTTGAGAACAATCACATTCATTACTGCACCCACGCAAACTCTTTGAAAGTGGGGAATTGGAAAAGGCATGTGGAGTAATCAGGTACCTTGTCCTGGGGACAAAAACAGGGAAGACACGATAGGAAGTTTTAAGAAAGTGGTGGCCTGGAGTTACAGCGAGCTCCTGGTAGCAATAGAACAGATTTCGCTATCTACTGAGCTCATCTCTAACACTGAGGCTAGACGAACACTAGCTGGGAACTCTCTTAGGCCTGCTTGGTCCTGCCATGTAGCCAGGAGACACAGTGGATTCTGTCTGGTCACTTCCAGGCTCAGCTGTGAAGGGGTAAATGTTGGCAAAAAGATATCTCTGTATCCAGAATCAGAAACAGCATCTTTCTCTTATCTCAGAGAATCACAAATAACCTTCGGCCATCAAAAAAATGACACTACCCCATCTCTTCTACAGCAAAAAAAAGATCTAGACAAAGGACATCACTTATCTCCTCATCCACCAGTAGTAAACAACCAAACCAGGAATGGCAGCGCCGAGTTCCCAAGGCGCGTATACACAACCTCCCTTCTTGCAGACTTCCCTTAAAAACCCAACTAGCAATTTTACCAGCAGAACCACTACCAGAGCCACCACTGCAAAGCAACTTCACACCAGCGCTCACCCGCACTGGGAACACAACAAACACGTGCCCGTGGTTTTACACAACGTTCCCACGAGTTCCACCCCGACAACAAAGCGCTTAAAGCAAACGTTCCCTGCAAACTTCACAACTCGGTGCTGCAGCACCGAAAAAACGCGTCCTCTACGGCAAAGAGGAACGGGACAGCGGCAACCACCGAGGCCGGGACACCCCGCACCTCGTTCTCGATGAGCTCCTCGGCGCGGGGGTCGCTGTGGCTGAGCCGCGGGATGGGCCGCGTCTCGAAGGAGTAGCGGCGGAACTGGGACTCGCTCCAGCCAGGCCCTGCCGCCACCGCCGGGCCCTCCCGGCAGCCCGCGGCTGTCGCCGCCGAGGAGGAGCAGGAGGAGGAGGAGGAGGGAGGAGAAGAAGAAGAGGAAGAGGAAGAGGAGGAGGAGGAGGAGGACGAGGCCGCCGCCATCGCCGCCTCCGCCAGAGAACCGGGACCAAGCGAGCCGGAAGCGGAAGCTGCGCCCATGGCAACGCCGGAAGCGGGGGGAGCGGCGGCGGGTGGGGCGGCACCCCCGAGAGCGCGGAGGGAGCGGCGGCGGCGGCAGCGCCCCCGCACGGTGGAGGCCGGGGCGGCACCGCGGGCAGGGCGGAGGCAGCGGCAGCAGCGCCCCCGCACGGTGGAGGCCGGGGCGGCACCGCCGCTCTCCGCCCCCCGCCCTTCCCAAGGACCCTGGGCATCCGCGGGGCTGCGAGCGCGGGCGGGAGGAGACCCACCGCGGGAAGCAGGAGGGATGGACGGCGAAGGGGTCGATCTCGGGGCCGCCCCGCCGTGCCTTCAGCCGGCAGCGCCTTCCCCTCCTCAGTGCTCCCCGGGCACCGCCGGTTCCCCCGCGGAAGGGGCGCACTGCCCACCGCCGCGGGAAACGTACTGCGGGGCGCTGCGCCTCCGAACGAGAAGTTTCATTAACACTTTCTACCGAAAAATAAATGTGGCACTGCCCGGTGCAACCAACACCCAACAAACGATGGCGACTGCGTTGTTTTAGCAGAATTTCATGAACTGTGTCCCTGGGGCTGAAGCTGTTGAAATATTTTCTTATTGAATGTTTATTACATGAGTCAAAGTCTACATTTGGCTTTTAATCTGCAAGCAGCAAGAGTGATGATTACTCTTTCCCAAGGAAGTGTGCCACGCCAGGCATCAGCTCTTAGGAGAATCCAAATCTCTGACATTCTGTGGTTTTCATCTTACAGTAGCTGTGATTTGTTGTTTTGGCAGCATATAACATTGCCTTCATGAGAATATTGCAATTGATTTCCCTCTATCCTTTCAGAAATTACTAATATGCTTAGTTTCTAGAAAAATGAATCCGCCCCCACCCTTTAAATCTGAAGCACTTCTGCTCTACAGGTTAACAAAATACTTTTACAACGTATTTGCAAACATACTTGGGTGCTTAGGAAACTTGAACCACGTATGTAGAAAACTCAAACATAAGTCAAAAAATTAATACCCAGTGATGAAGAGCTGATCTAAAAAGCAGCCAACCACAATCCGAGCCTGCAGGGAGACCTGAGCCCAGGTGGAACCCAAGGTCCCCACTTCCAGCTCTGTCCCCATGTTCTTGGCCCCAGAGCACTCACTGTGTGCTGCAGAGCTAGGACCAGCACTGAATGCTGCTCCATGGAAAACATCGGCAGCATCTGCACTGGAGGGTTGGGCTCTGGATTAGTAGCTTGCTTAGATAACCAACTGAGTAACTTCATTGCATACTTGGTTACAAGGGAGTTGGCTGAATTAAGGTACTATCCCCAAAGGATATGACTAGGTCTTTCTTTGGGATAGGTGAAAGGATCCTGTTCTAGTTTGTGGCAAAGCCCCCACCTCAGGCATGCTGTATCTCCGATATCTTTTTTGTGGTTCATCACTATCTTCATTCGATTGGAAGGTTTACAATTAATGTTGTTGTTAGAAGGAATGGCTTTAATGACAAATTGTTTGTGATAGTTTTTGAGCTGCAAAGGTTTATAATGTAAATTGTTATAGAGACATTACCCATTATGGCTGATGTGAATAACTGAAGGAAAATGAGTTCAACTACCACAGAGTTTACATAATGAAGTAAACTGCAAAATCCTTTAATGCTTCTATTGATTTTATTTACAATAATACATTGCTTACATTTGAAGAATCTCATTGCTAAATTAACGTGCCATTTCAGCTGTCCGCCTTTCCCTGGCTCCATGGAGATAAGGCGATTATATTTGGGTATTAACTTTAATAACGTTCATACTGATACAAAGAAGGCAATTCGCATAACGCTAACAGCTATGGCATCGATCCCACTGAGCATCGATCCGGCTGCTCCACAGGAGGCTGTCCCGTGTCTGCAACACACTGCCTGCCATGAATTCCCATTACTCTGCATCAGACGATGATGGACAGGGCGAAATATAGCACCCATGCCCTTTCCGTCCATTAGCGCGTGTGTCAATATGACAATAACAGCGGCTGATTCATTAATGCCCCGGCCGAGGGTGGGACCTGCGGCGAAGGCGGGGCCTAGAGTGGCCCCGCCCACTCCCCCCCTCCCCTTCAAATGGCCCC